>CAUYSK010076515.1:0-26161 GCA_963575035.1 Avahi laniger
TTGTTAGTTAGTTTGTTAGTTAGTAATTATGGTAGTATGGAATGAATGAAGGATGGAAGTATGGAAGGAAGGAAGGATGGAAGGAAGGAAGGTGGGAAGTAAGGAAGGAAGGAAGGAAGGAAGGAAGGAAGGAAGGAAGGAAGGGGGGAAGGAAGGAAAGAAGGAAGGAAGGAAGGAAGGAAGGAAGGGGGAAGGAAGGAAGGAAGGAGGGAAGGAAGGAAGGGAGGGAGGGAGGGAGGGAGGGAGGGAGGAAGGAATTAGGTGATTTGATTTGAGGTCTTTCCTAAAAGATATTGGCTATTTTTAATAAAAATATTAATAATAGTCACTATGTGAATGTTTATTAAATTCTAATGTTGTCCATGACAAAAATATTATATAAATTATTGCCATTTCTTACAACACTCTTAAAAGTATACTATTCATATGTCTCAGATGAAAAAATTGGAGCTTGGGAATTTAGAACAATTTGCTCAAATTACACACCACATAAATTGTGAAACCCAGGTCCAACTGCCCCCAGAGCCCATATACTGTATCAACTCCATTACGGTGGCTGTTTTTTATCGCTAGACTAAGTTCTTCCATGTTACAAATGTGACCCACAGATGTAAAAAGATAACATAAATGTAAAATTATTTTCATATTGCGTAACAAGTTAGAAACAGAGATGGGACTCAACACAGCAGCTTCTGATTCCAGCTCAATATTCTTTCCACTAAAGTATATTATACGCTATCAATATAATTTGCAGGGATTTTAATAAAGTAAAGGTGACTTTGAGGGCCAAAATTTCACCCGAAGTTTACATTTTCACACACAAAACGTTGCACACTAAAGACATGCCCTGTTTTATTGTGTTTGTATGTTTCTCACCTTCAAGACTACCCATCTTCCTATCCCTCATTTGATCTCTACATGCATTGACAGTCAGGACATCACTTTCAGGGTAAGTCCATGTTTGAGTTGGATCTTTTAGCCAGAGAGTTAAGGCTCAGCCTCAAGCCCTGTTGTCTTATTTTCATTTTCTTCCTTATTCTGAAGCTTCCTTTCTGCTCTGTTCCTTTTCCCACATTTCTCTTGTTGAACTGTAGCACCTATCTGGCTCTGTCCTTAAACCCTGAAGCTGGTCTTCCGATTATCCCCTGCTTGTAAGTCCCTGTCCCTGTCCTCTGCACAGATAAATGCTTGTGCCTACTATCCTGCCAGCGGATTCCCCTGGCCACTGTCAAGACACTCACTCATCCACGATCCCTCCCTTCACCTTCCACCTACTACCGACTGCCTAGATGGCAAACTGATACTGCCGGCCTCCAAAGAACCTTTTCCCTCCTGAACCTCCTTTAGTCAAAACAGCTGCTGGCACCCTTACCCCTGGGGTTCCTGCTCCTCCCTAGAGTAATAATCTACTTTCCAATCACAACCAGTAGTCCTTGACTTCTTGCCCCATCCTTTTGTATGGAACAAAATCATGCCTGGCTAAGAATAACAGGAACAAACAGGTCCATTACTTGATGAACATAATAAATGTTTTCCTCCCAGAGGAGAGAATGGCAATCTTTCTTAAACTAGTGCTGATTCTAGCATTTTGGAAGGCTTTTGCTGAATCCATCACTGAGATCCCTAAAGATAGAAGATGTAAGACTCTCTGACAGCATCATGCAGAAAATTGGATACAATCTCACAGCATGAGAGAACACACTGCTGAGTGGGTATAATGCTAAATAATAACGGGACAATCTAAAGAGAGGAGCTGGTGAGTCACAGGAAGGCACAGTAAATGCTACAGTCAAATTAAGTTGCACAAGACTCATTTTAGGAGGGTTCAGAGAAAAGACCAAAAGTGTGGTGGAATTGAGATAGGAAAAATGTGTTTGTTTGCTCAAAGCTTAAATCCAACAGAACAGACTGTTGGAAATTGCAAAAATCTTGAGATGCTAATAAAAAGTAAATTAAAAATTGTTGAATATTGATTTCAAATCATTTTGCCTTATTTTCTACAAAATATTTAAAAATAATTTTGTTTTCATAATAAAATGAAAAAATCTAATTTAAAAAAATTACAATAATCAAGGCACAGAAAGTAAAGAGGAATGAGTTAAAATTTGAAGTCTGATTATTTAACAGGGCATGAGGCTATATACAAGACATCATTTTTCCTTTATAATAAACCTAACTTAGTTGTCAAAGGCTTGCTGAATAATCAGGAATTTAAACTATGGTTTCTTTCCTTTAAATCCCCAAAGTTTACAGTTATCATCAATTTCAAAAGACTACCTCTGAGGAGATATTAGAACATAACTGCAATTAAAAAGCTAGAAGAAATTATTCAGAATATCATATCAGAAAATAATTTAAATTATGCCATTTAGAGGAAAGAAAACAAGGAAATATTTTGAATAACTTAGAATATAAATGGGAAACTAACTGGAAAATAAATCTTTAATCTGAAACAAATTAGTACGTAAGAGCTAAATCACTTGGATAATGCTATTTAAGATAAATAACATTTGGGATACAGAAAGTTTTTTTAATTCACCACAAGTCAATTGTGTATTAACTGAGGGTGGATTATCTGCCTCAGGAGGTGTCCTGTGCTGCAATTCAGAAGCCTATACCCATCCAGATAGAGAAAATCATCTTACTCTCTAACGAGATGGCAAATAGGAATGTCTACAAACAGAAGAGCATGCAAATTCCATTTCTATCTCCAGCCATGAGGAACAGGCCGTGAAAAGCTGTAGGATATTTAGTGACTGTCCTACAATGTTATCTTTAACTAGACAGCTAAGGCCTGGCCAGGGCAGGTTTACACCCTGGGGTGGGTGGGGAAGCTGAATAAGACAGGCCACGAAGAAGGGACGTAGGATCTGCATCTTAAATACCTATTGTTTCCCCAACCTGAACCTCAACATTTCTGTCATACCTTATAAAGTCCACTACTTTTATACATTATGTGATAACACATGGCATCTTAGAAGTTGTATTTGTCACCAAGCTTCCTGGAAAAACCCTTCCTGACCTTGCAGCATCTCCAATATTCTCCCTGGCTCCATCCTTACTTCCAAAGCCATTCCTTTGTCCACTGAAATATCTCATACTTTCCAACCTTTCCATCTCTACCCAACATTTGTCCATTGGATTGATTCAGGAAAAAAGTAAAGTGCACGGAAGAAGACATTACCGAGCAGGCGTGAGCAGGGATGAGTGTGGATCTAAAAGGATCCATGGGGCGGACCAGCCGATTCGAAGGGCTCCTTTGACATGTGGGCAGAAAAGCTTCCGGGCAAACAGCACTGTACTCTTACCCTGTACCCAAGTGTGCTTTTTCAAGCAAAAAATGTGAATGGATTCAGTTGGTTTTCATTTGAGGTTGAGGTAAGGGCGTAAAATATTATTTGCGTAGAAATTGCAGCTTCTCTCAAAGTGCCTGAACATCACATTAAGCCCAGTGGGCCTTGTTCTCCAATCCACACGTTCTTACTCCAGATACACGCCTCTCTAGCATTTAAATTTTTCGTAAAAGACAGTCGTTTCTCAAGCAAGAGAATGGGCGACTACAAAATGTTTTTTCTAGTCCAGTGTTCACCTGGGTTGAGCCAATTGCTCAGGCATCACTGTATGCTTTAATCAGTAAAACCAAAATATCCTTCCTTTAGTAATCACATTCAATTTTACTCTCTTATTTTAAAATAAACTCTCTTGTTTGATTGTCTCCCTCATTTCTCTCCTCTGTTCTGTTTATCTTAAGTCTAATTTAATCCCCTCATGTTTAATGAATTTAATTGTCACCGTGCTACAATCCCTATACTTTTGTTTCTTTGCTTCTTTTTTTTGTAACCAATGTCTTTGCTATATTTTAACTGCACATTTCATTGCCTGCTTACTACTAAAACTTGCCGAGCTAAGCTTTCTTAGAAGAATCTAAGAATCTCCCACTGCTGAAACAATAAGCCCACCTCTAAAGCCTTTTCTTAATGTTTATTTGCCTGAGAAGATGGTCCAATAAGGTCAAAGGCAGAATAAAAGATTAATTACATATATTTAGAAAATGAAATGAATTGCATGTTTTTCAATAAGAAAAATGTAACATGAAAATCTTCGATAAAGTTGTCTAAGTTTCACTTTTGTGGTAAAAATTATTATTAAGATCTTAGTCACCAAAAATTCATTTATTAAACACACAGTATAAAAGGTGGTACTACATATAGTTCCTGACTCAAAAGAGTAAAATCTTCTTTAAAAAAAACACCAAATCTAACAACTAATAGTACAACGAAAAGGAAAACAACACATTTTCTTGTTTAAATCTTCTCATTTCATCTTGTGAACATTTTTTAGCATGGTACATGACAGCAAAAACAGAAATCATTCTTTACGAATATGTCAAAATTATTTGTTGGAAGAAAAAACTCAAACGAGATTTAAAACCCATTTTTGGTCTACAACCAAGCATTCATCAATTCCAAACTGCCTAAATAGAAACTGAACAGTTAATATTTCATTGTCTAAATTAAAAAATACTTACACTATTGGTTTTTCCAGGCGACTTCCCTGTGAACCAACAATCTCCCCCAATGTACAAAACACTTGTCCCAGAAAGTCCTAAAATAGACAAAAGGATTAAAGGTCATAAGTTCCCAAACTATCTTTACAGTATACATTTTATATATCACATATTTACATTGTTTTCATTGCTGAAATATGGAATTTTCTAACTTCCAATAACAAATAAGTTCAATAGGCATTAATTTTAGCATGTGACTTTCACATAAGTTTGCACAGCATTTTGTGCTTTTAATCACAAAGCAGTTTTGTTATTTCGAGTTTTCAAATATTGCATCTTTTTTCTTTTTATGTTTTAAGCTGAAATGAAAATGGAAGAAAGTTTGAGGTTTTGAACACACAATTGGCTTGACTTTGGACGTCTCTGAAACTACAAAAACTGTGGACTGAAGAGACAAATCAAGACCACATACAGCAGAGGTGGTTAATGACCCCATTAATGCCCAGAGAAAGGTAGTGTGACGTAATGGCCAAGCTGGGGTCCAGGGTCACACTGACAGGTGTCAATTCAAGTACCACCACGTACTACCTATGATTATGTGAAATTAATTAAGCTCTTAAGTATTCTCCTCTCTAAAATGTATTAGTATCCCCTCATAGACTTGTTTTGAGGGTTCAATTAGTTATTGCATTAGTTAATATTAGCACATAATAATCACATAAAAATAGGTTAAGTAAAATACATTATTATATTCATTAACATACAACTAGATAATTCTTATTTTCAAGACTCAGAATAACCCTGCAAAATAAGAGGTCTGATATTAACACTCATTTCATAAAGAAACTAAGACTCTAGGAGGTTGGTCTTCTGTGTTCTAAAAAGTCAGTAAATTGCAGAGCCAGTACCAACTCGCGTGTTCTTCCAGATAGACAGGCCACCTAAGAATTTAAACACAATCCAACTTTGCATGTCCATAAAATAAGAGCTCCAACACCACCTGGATATGTAGGTCAAGAAAATGGGGAGGTGTTTCAGGGAGAGACACATGCCCTCTAGTTTAGTCTGTATATGATTCAAATTATTGCCTTATCCTAAACAAGAAGGTGGGAAATCTCTCTAAATTGTTTGTGTAATGAACTGGCCCAGAAGAAGCCCTCAGAAGGAAAGACAGAGAATTAAGAGCAAACAAAATGTATTTAAGTCTTCCTAAAAGAATAAATTCATTTATTAAATGTGCAAGGCAGTATACTTAGTTCAGTGGTATTACAGAAAAATAACTATTTTCAAATGAAAAAAAAAAGCTAATTCATGGTTAGGAATTAGTGTTGGCCCCACTTTACAGCTAAGAGAACTGAGACACAGATAAAGTACGTAATTTGCTCAGAGCCATGACGTAGACCCACTAGTCTAAACCCAAGGCTTACTCACTGAAACACTATGCCAAAGCCATGCTGCTTCTCTGCTTCCGGTCTAATGAAAGGAAAGAGACCCTGCTGCACAGAAGCCTATCAAGCCACAAAAGTAAAAATTGCTATTCAGTGGCAGACAAAAAACGGAGTGGGGCTGCTCTCAGTGAAAAGAGGGGAAAAAAGACCTGTGTAGACTAGGACAGTCAGGAGGGTATTTTTCCAAAGCAATTACTTCCTTGAGAGCCAGGGAGGACTCAGAGTGGATGGTGGAGAAAAGATAATTGGACATTCTAGTCTTAAAGAACTGATCACTTACAGGCAAGAGAGTAATGAGAAAAGAGAGGAGCTCAAGTAAAGGGCAGACATGGAGACAAAGAGCTGAGATTGCAGAGGGCCCTCCTGGCCAGACAAAAGTGTTGTCTTGGGACAGAAGTAAGCAAAAGTCTTTCGACAATTTGGGGACACCAGAACAGGGCATTCAGAAGATTACTCAAGTGCCTGTTTGCAGAATAGACTAAGGCGTGAGGAAAAAACTAGAAGCCAGATTAATCAGAAGGCTGCAGTAGTTAATAGGAAGCAAAATGGTAAGTCCCAAACTGAGACTGTAGCAAATGGGAAGGAAGAGTGCACAGAAAGATGACAGGATTCGGTGAAAACTATTCCTGCACGTGAAAGAGAGACAAAAACTCGCTCTGAACCTGGTACCTGGTGACTGCCGGCATTGGCTATACTTTCATAAGACTGCAAATCATTTTCGATTTGCTTTCAAGTACGTAAAAAGAAGTCAAGGCAAAACTTTAGCATATTTAAGCTAAATATCCTTAATAACAGCATACCTGTATCAATGTCAAAACAGATTTTACATATATGGTTATGGGATTTTAATAAACCTGAATTTCCCTGAGCCTTGTAATAGCTAAACAGAGCTGAATACTGAAGATTTGGAATGTATCATTAGTCTTCTGAGTCAGCAGCAAAAAACACACGTGACTATAGACAAACTGCATTCTTTTCTAAGAATACTTATGTTCATGGGCAGCTGCAAATACTACATGTTAAATGGGTTTGGCCAAGGGAGCAGCAAGTCTCAGTAAAAGCCATCTACGCTGAAATTACTCAAGAGAACAAAAGAGAAATATTAGGCAATATTAGGGTCGCGACATACTAACAAATACAAAAGAACACGTAGACATCATCATTGCTGAACAAAAATGAAAATTAAAATAACTAAATCAATAAAATGTGCACCAAAACATAATGCTATGAATCTATGTACATTATCTCTACAGTTATTGCACATTTTCCTTCCATGTATTTATGGCATTTATGTAGTTGTTTTACGCCTCTGTGTGTTTGTGTAGGCCATATTAAAAAGCACACTTACTACTCACAATGGAAAAATCAGGATATAATATTTACCACCCGCTCATTATGTTGGAAAGTTCTACCAAATCCATTTTTTAGGCATCTTAATGATGTTTCCTATGGATTTTACACACTACTAATCATACAGAGTCTTTAATGGATATTTTTAGATATTTTGGCTAAATAAAGATGAAAATAAGCACTAGCTATATTACAATCTGCTTTATCATTTCTTTCTCTGGTGTTGTGTTTCAGTGGCTAAGTCATTATAATTAGGTCATGATAGTATTTCCAGTAATAAAGCCAAGCATCTTTCTAGAACTCTAACCCACATATAGCACAAATCTAGTTTAGAGTGTCTGGCAGTTGAGAAATGCTTCAATTCATTCAATCTTTTTAGCTATTGGACTCTCCTCAAACTGTCCAGGAGATCAATAAGTATTTATGGAGTGACTGAATTATTACTTTGCAATCTAAATAACAGACTGACAGAATTTAGTTTTGGAATCTGTTTAAATGTACATAAGCCACATTGTTAGTACACAGAATGCATTCCAAGACTCCTAAAAAGTACCTAAATATTACCCTCAATTCAATATGCTGGTATTAAAGCTGGAAGACCTAACAGTAAGAGAAAAGCAAAGAGTACAGCAATACAAAGTATTACAGCAATAATGTAAGTTTCACATTGCATAGGTAGTTTAAAAAAAACAACTAAACAGATAATCAGAGAGAATGTGTTTGGAGTATTCCCAGAACAACCTAGATTTATTACTAACATATGGCCCAAAATTCAAGGAAGTTTTGCTATACCATCAAGTTCCAGCTGATTAATATATAAACGCATTTTATGTTTCTCTTCTCTTTTATGCTAATATTCAGAGAAATGTCTACTTTAACTATATGCATAATATTCTTATTCCTTAAAATTTATTACTTTATTATTTCTTGTGTACCAATTATTTAGTGATCAATTCCCTCCACCTACATTTTATTTTATATCGTAGTTTGTTACTTGTCTGTAGTCATGAAAATTACATTAATATTATAGGCTTTAATAATTTACACATATAAAGGGAAATTTGCAGCAAAAAAACTTGTTTTGTTTGTTGGTTTGTTTGCTTGCTATCTTGCTTGTTAGGTACAATTATTAATGGTTCCCATATAGCTTTTAAAAAAATATTACACATACATTTATTTATTTTGCAAAGTAGTATAACATATTCCTTAAGAATGAGAATTATGAGGGGCTAATCTGCCTGTGTTTATATCAAGACTGAACCATTTACTCATGTCTCTATGCCTCAGTTTCCTAATCTATAAAATGGACATAATAAATAATACCTACTTTACAGGTTGTTGGTTAGACTAAATAAGTTAATAAATGCAGAAAATATATATAACAAAGCACTCAGAACAGATGCTTGGAGCATGATAAGCATCTAATAAAATACAATTCCCTCATCTTTCCTACTCCCCTTGGTTAAAAGAATATTACTATATATTCAAAACTTATTACTTGCTACTGGATTTCAATACTGGAGATAATATCATTATCTAAATAAGATAAAATATTTTCTTTTCCAAAGCCACTTTACAGTCATGGCCAAAATATTTGTTTATTTTTAAAAAATGCTCACTGCAAATGCTATTATAAAATCCAAATATTTCTTATATACCAACTCATCTTACATATTGACTAGTATACATATATTATACATATATATATATGGATGACATTTGAAAATAATGGTATGATGAACCAGGAGGCATTATCTGTAATGGAAACTTCTGATTTCTATACTACTATAAAGCAATCAACACATGTAGTTTATCACTAACATCATCTTAAACAATTTCATAAGCATTCAATTGTCCTTTACTGAAGATAATATTTAAATGACTTTTCTGTTTTATGAAGTGATCAATAAGCATCTGAAAATATAATTTCCCTAATTAACAGATAATTTAAATTACAAGACATTAAATAGGTTTATTGATAGTTCAGTTTTAATACAGCACAGTAATTGTGTGCAATCGACTGTTCATCATTTGATTTCTTCATAAAATAGAGTCATGACTTGTGTCAATCTATTGCTTCTACTAATTTTGTTGTCATTTAATTGATTTTTAGCACATTCATACTAAGGCAATCAGTCCAAGAAAAAATAAGTGATAGGAATTTCTTGCTTTTGCAATATTTTAACCATTGTGGTAAAAAAATTGGTGAGGAAATAAAAACCCATATTGCCTGTGAAAATTTTATTGTTGGTATTATCTGCTAACATTTTATTGCTGATACTCCTTGCTAATATTTCTGATTTCCTTTGTATTTAATTAATTCATGCAAATCATATCAACTATAAAAACTGAGCTTAGTTATATTAATATGGCAATCACTGTTAATAACTGAACATGGTACTTTTCTCCAGTAGTGACGCCTACCTTCTTAATGGTTGTTATCATATTCACATGCTGTTTTGTGGATAATGCAAACTCAAAATGGAACAATTCAATTCAATATTTTAGTAAAAACAATTTTTTCAGATTTTAACATTATAATAATACAACTTTTGCTTCAAAGCAAAAATTTATCATTTCAATGGATATATCCATCTACAAACCAAAAATGCTAATCCTACTTCTAAAAGTTCTAAGCTTAACTAAATTATAATTTCAAAAATTATACCCTAACCCTGAATTTACTTATTTCTTTCCCCCCAGCATAACTATTGATTTTCCTGATATTTTTGGCTTGCTAAAAGTCCAAATGAAGGAAGTTAAATAAGCTCCCCCTTGAAAGAAAATTAAGCTAACAACAAGACAATGGTCATTGATCAAAAATAACCACTTTTTAAAAATTATATACACATATATATTTAATCCTCACAAACATATATAATATATAGATTTAAAAAACAAAGCTATACTATTCACAAGTATAAAAAAATCTATGGAAAATATTTACCTTCTCAAGGCACATCACTTTTCGTAGGACACTAGTTCTCATCAATAAAGAAGTTCAAATGTAATATGCTAACAGAAAATAAGCAAATATTCTAACAGTAAACATGATAAGACAGTTGACATGTCAAATAGCTAGAAAACTCACTAAATATTACTATCAAATATATGAAATATAGCATTATTAAATATATGATATAATGCTATCACATGATATCATTATTAAATACTAAGTCCTGAATAAGGACCAGTATTACATGCAAACAATCCCCACCTAATAAAACTTAATGAGTGCTGAAGTTAGTACCATTGAATCCGTCTCAAGTATTATTATCCTTATCTCTGTCTCAAAGTCTAAGGCAGATTCTATAAAACCCTATTGGAATGCAAATGGAAACATCCATTTATAGAGCATCGGTCACAAACACTTTAGCTTGAACATGTGTATAAGGCTACCTTTCATCATCTAATAAGGACCAAAAGAAGGTACATAGAAAAAAGAAAGTTTTTATTGAAAAGGCATCAAAGGGTAACACGGAGAGAGCTCTTTTACACAGGGTGCCCGGGCAAGACCTCTCAGTGGTGAAGTAGATACCTGAATAAGGTGAAGGAGAGAACTATGGGCATATCTGGAGGCATTCTAGGTTGGAGAAAAAGCAAGAACAAAGTCCCTGAGACATGAACGTACTTGGGTGCTCAAGGAAAAGCAAGACAGCTGGTGGATTAGGGCACAGCGAGCAAGGAAGAGAGTAGGAGAGAAGAAGCCAGGGGCTACATCAAACACCAATTTCTGTCCTGCTGTGAAGGAAAGTTGCCAGAAGTTTGAACTGGAAAGTGACATGTCCTGACTGGCTTTTAAAATGATAATTCTGGCTAATCTTCTTCCCTTGAGATTCTATCCTATTCTCTTCTTCATTTGTACTCTCTTTAGGTAACTTGAGTTCGAACTCTATTGGCTGACTGTTCCCAAATCTAGATCTCTAATCAGTATCTCCATGTGGATGCTTATTGGGGTCTCAAACTTAACATGAATCTGGCCTTACCATGGGTCTCTTGAACCTCAGACCCTGCCTCAGTCTCCGCTCTGATGTATTAATACTTCATTGCCTAAACCACATCACCATTTACCCAGTTGGTCTCACTAATAACCTAGGAGCCATTCTAACTTCTTTTATTTTTACACCTACCATTCAATTAATCAGCAATCATACTACCAAAATATATTCCAAACATAACCACTTTTACCACTTCAATGGCTTTAACCACCGAAGGTTGCTCACCTAGCCAAATTACAATTGCCTTATAACTCATCTCCTTAATTCCAATCTTGCTTCCCCAACTCCATTCTCCATTCCAACTGCCACAGTTGCCATTTAAATGCATAAATCAGATCACATCACCCTCCAATGACAGCCATCAAAAAAAAAAAAAAAGATCCAAACTCTTTTCAAACCATGGCCTACAAATCTCTGCATCACCTGATTCCCATGTACTTTGCTAAACTATTTCAGTCTACTCTCATCATTCACAACGTTCTACATATGGTGACCATTTTTCTGTCACACCACATTTCACTTTTTTTCCTGACTCAAGACCTTTGTAAAATCTGCCCACCACACATCTCCAACTCCAAAATGTAAGCTGTTTTAGGACGGAGACCTGGTTTGTCTTATTGACTGTCATAGTCCCCAGCATGACAAGTGGTGCCTGGCATATATTTTTTGCCTGCCTGACTATATGAATATATACTCTAGAATGCAGTTCAGTTATATATAGGTTAAATTAGCTTTGTATTCTAATAAAAGAATCTTGCCCCACTTATAAATGTTTCAATGAGAAAAGGCATTACATGGTCAAAACAATTAATATTCAAATGAAACTTTAAAATACAACTGATCGATATGTTTATATGCATGATATTTAGAAAATATGTTAAAAAAACATATACACCTTCACCGAAGGCTAATGTTATGTGGCCAAAATAATCCAGTGAGTCATTAACATGCCTAAAGCAAAAATTTTAGTGGTGCCTTCTGAGATCAACCAAGTGATTAAATGCATTTTGGATTGCCTTGTGGGCACGAAAATTCAGTATACAAAGTACAGTTTCAGTGTCCTCTGGTCCAATACACCAAGCAGAATCCTATGCACACCAATTATGAGCCTGTCATTAATCTTTTCATTAATGATTTGGCTAATGTAATTAAATTATGCAAATGAAAGCACGGTATGTAGTTCTGCTAATGGTATTAAGATGAGTAGGTTCACTAGCATCTTAGGGAACAAACCTGGAATTCAAAATGCCATGTTTTATTCACAAGACCTAACACTTATGGGAAAAAATAGTTTTGTGAAGATATTTTCTCAGAGAATCATAAAAGGGATAAATCTTCTAAAAGATGTCCCTGGATTCCATAAGTCTTTGCCTGGAGCACAATAATTTTCCATTAGAAGCTTTTCTACCACCAATAGAATCAATTAAAGTAATTCTGATCCTTTAGGTCTCTCACCTTGTATTCATTTGTATTGTTAGAAATCTAAGGTACAGTTTCATATTATATCTCCATTTTCCCCTAATACTATCAAAAAATAGGAATTTGGCCCAAAATTCTTAAGTACTGGACACCAAATAAAGTCACCCTGAAAGGGAATTCTTCCAAAATTATCAGAAATGAGAATTTAAAAAAATATTTTATTATTACTAATTCAAGGAATCTCTCTTGCTTTTGTAAAAGATAACTAACTGCCTTCACTCCACACGTGAGACTGTGTGCTTAGCAATCTTTCCTAAAAGGTTCCAGTTTCTACTTCACTTTGCAAAACTGGCAGGTAGACAATCACACTCTTAAAGAATCATATCCTCAGGAAATAGACCTATCTTACTTATTAGTTCTAGCCAATCTTCCAAATGCCTGATGAATTATTTTTGGGTTGAATGAGTTATATGTTCTTTGTACCTAAAATCTGTACTTGGATGCTTTCGAATAAGGAAGGGCTTTTTTGTTGTTAATTTCTAACAGAAATGCAAAGCAGTCATCTCTAACAATTTTTGCAATAGGTCAAAAATGTATTTCCTCTCTCTTTTGATATGCTTCACACACTGACAAGCTCACGCACTCATTAACTAATTTGTATTGTCAACCAAATACACTTTAAAAATATAACACAGACAGAAATGTAAAAGACAGATTAAAATGTGAGATAACATAAACCTTAGGAACTGTATCAGTAGAAAGGTAATGAGAATCTGAACTAAGGGACTGCAAGAAAGGAAAGAAGACAACAGAAAGAGAAGCCATTCTTTATTAGAATGAATGGGGTTGGGTGACTCATTAAATGTGGAATGTGAGACAGAAGATGGTTAACCACGCATCCAAGTTTTCTAACTAAGTAAACTGTGTTGATGAATTATTCTCCAGACAGATAACAGAGGCACAGGGGCAAGACTGGGGTGGGAAATACCATAAATTTTGGATACATTTGAGTTTTAGACTTCTGAAGTGCATCTACTATCTACATTAACAGGCAAATGACAACCTGGACTTGCTAAGGTATACTGAGGCACAGACACTTGAGAATTGTCAGGGTAAAGCATGAAAACAGTGAGCTCTCCCAAGGAGAACTGATATAGTGAGATAAGTAAAAATTAAAAACAAAACTATGAGAAACACTATCATTAAGGGGTAGGAGAAGGAAGCAAACTGCCTGTGCCAGAGCAGTTTAAGCAGAAGTGGAAACCAGAAAACAGTAAGGCGAAGAGAGAATGCAAAGGGAGGAAGTCGTGCCAGAAACCCAGGCTGGTCCTGGAGGAAGCATGGTGATGCGAGGATAACGAAGGAGGCATTATGAGGCTAGAGCAGTGTCCAGATAAAATGTTTGAGGATGAAGGAGCCAAGAAATTTTCTTTCGGGGGGGAAAAAAAAAAAAGCTTTTCTACAAAAGACAAATATTTGAAAAGATATATACATTCATAGTTTCTAGGAGGCATATCTCTTACATAATAATGCTTAGTCATCACTGACCTTTGAAGGAAGATGTAGCTAGTCATTTCTCAGACGTCTCCCTACCCCATACAATGTTCTCTGCCCTGCACTCAAGGCAACTGCAACGGTGGGAACCGCACTTCAACACTTACGCTCAAATCCAACCTCACGGAAATGCCCTTACCTGACCAGTTCCTATGCCTTTGAAAAGTCGTTTGAACTAAGAAACACAGAGATTGTATTCAGGGAGAGTGAGTACTCGGAAGTCTTTGTACAGTCTGAATTAGGGGGGTCGTTTTCCCGTATGTACAATGAATAGAGAAACTTGGTCTTCAGAGAAAAGCAGAAGCTCAGAGAAAAGGCACAGTAAAAGGAACAGCTGGCCTCAGAGAGAGAAAAAGAAATGGAGAAAACAGCTATCTCAGTCCCAACCCAGCACCCTGTTTTTTGGCTCCAGCTCTCATGAAGCCAAGCTATACTTCGCATGTATGAATTATTCCTACTCCCTTTAATCAGCCACCGATGTATAAAATAAAAGAATACATTTCTTTCCTTGCAAGTAAACAATTTTGACTAGAAAAGGCAGTTTCCTTTCTGTTTCTTCTAAGAACATTTGGAAAACTTCCAATACAAAGCCATGCAAACAAATTTTAAACGGTCAGTACGATGCTGTAAGTCTTACCATGATCAGGAAGATGGCATGGCAACCACCATTAACTTTACTTATGGAGAGAAACGAGCTCGTCATGGCTTTTTTTTTTTTCAATTTGTAGGAAAGTCACCACTTAGACTGTTCTTTGCATACTTCTTCACGTGATCCTGCCCTATGTTTCATAACACAAATAAATATCATACGTCCCTTCACGAAGGAGGAATAGTAAATTGTGATTTTTACCATCACATACAGGCTCCCAGTTTCACAGAATCTGTCTCCTACCTTGCAATCCCCACTACACCTCCTCTCTTCTCTGAATTACGACATTCCCCCTCTCCAGACTACACTGGAAATCATATCCCCTATTCTAGTTTGACAGCCTACAACAACGGAAAGGTAAAAAAAAAAGTCTCACCCTACCGAGTCTCTGGGCACTATGAGCCCAGCTCATCTCCCAACCCTGGCACAGCTGCCAATTTCTACATCTACGTAGTTGGCACTTCAGCAAACGCCTTTCACAATGCTGTTTTCACCCTCAGTCGGCCTACCAGGTGTGGCCTAATTCCAACCCCACCAGTCGATAAACAGGTTGATGGAATAGCAGTGCCTTGCCAGACATCTCGCTCTCGTCCCTCGCTTCCCACCATCCCCTTTCTCTGTCTCTGATGCGCAACTGCTCCACCTGGAACCTTCCCCAGGTGACAGCTGTTGCCTGGCAAGCAGAGCTCCTGAGAAAAGAGGAATGAATAGAAGAACCCAAAACAGAAAAAAAAGAAACTGTAAGTGATTTGAGGACAGAAACTATCCATCTTGCCCACATTACATCCTCAGAAACCAGCATGGTACCTGGCATACGGAGGTATTCAGGAAATATTGGTGAACAAACGAAAGGCACGTAGAAGCATAAATCACTCTGCCTACACCCAAGTACTTTCTATTCTCTCAGAAGTGAAACCTTCCAAAAAGACACAGGCTTGTTATTTCATCTTGTTTAACCTGATCCAACTTCAAACTTCACAAGGAACTCTCATCATTTCTTATAAAAAGAAAAATGATTAATCTATTTCACTTACTGAAGACATCTTTCTTTTTAATAAGTTCTTTTTAAACATTTTACTAGGATTCTTTAAAAATGTTATTTATTTACTATTGCAATGACATTACGTGAGAAGTTATAGGCATATAACTTTAGTATTAATAAATCAGCATAAATATTAATCATAAATCATATTATACAATCATACAATCATGATGAAAACAAAAATATGAACTTACATGTTTGGACAAGTTGGGGCTCTTTGAATCAACATCATACCTAAAAGATTGAAATATAAAACTCAAATTATTTCCACAAAGTACAGCTAAAGAAAAATAGCAGTATTTTCCAAAACAAATAATGTAAAAATGAATCAAAAATAATACCAACTGGGAGAAAAACTTAGCAAATTTAAAAGCTTCTCATTAGC
Source organism: Avahi laniger (assembly GCA_963575035.1). Taxonomy (NCBI): domain Eukaryota; kingdom Metazoa; phylum Chordata; class Mammalia; order Primates; family Indriidae; genus Avahi; species Avahi laniger. The sequence goes on from CAUYSK010076515.1 coordinate 16,353, forward strand.
TGCGACGTAGATGTCAGTAGTAGAATTCACAAGCCCTAGGTCCTTTCGTGTCTACAAACCTAAGAGGGCCTAGTATTTTCCCAATCATCCATTCCACTCTTTGGTAAGTTTAAAATTTCTTCTTTTCTGTGAATCAGTAGTATCCTAGTACTGCTCGACTGACTTTGGAATTCCCTAAAAACTGAAAATCCCTCTTCTTTGGACACCATTTAAGAGGGCAACATAAGCGATACTTGTGGTGATGGAAATGCTCCGTATCTTCATAGGATCAGTGTCAATATCCTCGCTGTGACACTGCAAGACGGTGCCATTGGGGGAACTAGGTAGACGATACGCAGGTCCCTCTGCATGCTTTCTGTATTACGTTTTACAACTCTGTGTGACTAAATCTCCATTTAATTCAAAATAAAGTATTTTATTTAAAAAATCCAATCAATAAATAAACAGATCTTAGTAACAGGCTATCCTTTGTATATATTTTACTTCTTACTTAATATCTTAAGTGCTGTTGCAAACTTTGAAAATTGACTGAAGTAAATGAGACACTATTTTTCCCCCATTACAGGACTTAGGAAAACTGTATATTTTATGAAAACAGAAATGTATTTACACGGAACTACTATATGTTCTGGTTTTGACTAGTTGGTACTAGAAATAAAGTCTCAGTGCTTAGAGAGACTCTGGACATTCGTTATCACTTTATCCCCTTGTTTTCAAGTGTTTTTAGCAGCAGCGAGATTGCTGACCGTCAAAATAACCTCAATTTGCCAAATTCTTGAATAGGAAAATATCTGTACGAGCTCCAGTCTTTCTCCCAAATCACATTCATTTCACATTCCTTGTGCGTAGCTTCCTACCAAAAATCAACTACCTTTTCTTTAAGGTTAATTAAAGTCTTCTTTCTCACATAACAAGAATATTTACACAAAGAAAGAAAACAAGCATCTCAATCAATAAAAGTTCACGAGTATACTGATGCAGGCAGAAACGCGCTCACTCTCTGGCAAAGTGTGTCTACCACAAACTGGCTTTAAAATTGCATGGTGCAAATACCTGCCTCAGAAGAATTCAAAGTTACTCTCCTTCACATCAGGGCTAGAACTTTAAATTAGCAAATTGCCAACATGTATGGTAGAACTACAGATGATAGCACAAAAAAATATTTCTTATCCGATATGGTTTGGATGTTTGGCCGCTCCAAATTTCAAGCTGAAATTCCATCCTGAGTGTTGGATGTGGGGCCTGGTGGGAGGTGTTTGGGTCATGAGGGCGAAGCCCTCATGAAAGGTTCGGTGCCCGCCCCACAATAATGAGCGAGCTCTCCCTTCTTAGTTTACTGAGTGCCAGCTGTTTAACGGAGCCTGGAACCACCCCGCCCCCTCTTTGCTCCTTCTCTCCCTCGTGTGACACACAGGCTCCCCCTTCGCCTTCCACCTTGACTAGCAGGTCTCTGAAGTCCTCACCAGAAGCAGATGCTGGAGCCAGGCTTCTTATATGGTCTGCACAACTGTGAGCCGAATAAACTTCTTTTCTTTATAGAAATTACCCAGCCTCAGGCATTTCTTTACAGCAGTACAAAATGAGCTGAGACATTATCCAAGCAATTTTTCTTATTCAAGATGATTGTTTTTTAAAGATAAGATTGAAATTAGCCATTGTGACAATATCAGAGATGACACATAGCTGTGCTTATTCCCACTCAAGAAACAACCCTAGAGTCCTCCCTCGTAAACTAACGATTAGGATTCTGTGCTCCTGAGAATCAACCCTGGTAATCATCTTCAATAGAGGGTTGAGTCTGGACTGGGGAGAAATGACACAGTATGTTCAGTTCAGTTCCAAAAAATAAAAAATAAAAAAAAGGGAAGAAAAAATTAGGCCTTCACCACAAAAAGCTGAAGTATCTTCAAGTACAAACCTCATGTACTGTATTTAACAAAGCTTTTTAAATACCATTATCTCATAAATGGATAATTTACATCATACTTCTGAAGACTTTAGATAATATGTTAGAAATTAGCATTTTTCTTGTAATGGCATTTTTCTTTCAACTTTTCTGAAAATATCAAGGCTACTCTGGTCCTCACTCTCACAGGTCAGAACATAAACATTACAAATGTCCTAAGTGGTGACCACATATATGTGTACCTGTCTCTGTTTATGAGTATCATATTCTCCTTAAGGAAGAGAGAGCCCATGGCAAAGCGCGAAGCTCAGTAGTTTCCCCCGATAGGGTGGATGCATCCCACTGTGCCTAAATTTACTGAAGATGAATTTTGTGAACAACTTCAACCTGCCATTGAAACCGTATTACCAGAGCAGAGTAATGAATTGTCAGTAACTGATTTGGGTGTGTCTTAAGGATTATATTTTCTATCAGAGAGTAACAGATGTTGACCGGAAGTTTTCCTGTATTTCTAGAATTGCAACTAAGGCCCAAAGCATAAACCAAAAGATGCTAAATATACCCTCATGCTCAGAGCTACTGAGGCGTCACTCCCATTAGGGCGAGAAGCTTTCTCCACGACGCGTCGGAAACCAGCCCGTGGCCTGCTGATGAGCACAGTATTCACAAGGCGAGGACTATTTTCTCTTGTTGGGGGCGGGGGAAGCAGGGAGGTTCTTTCCACGCCCTTAAGCCAAGTGAAGTGTAGCTCCAAAATCTGAGGTGCCTGCAAGAAGGGGAGCACAGCATGGGGTTCGCCTGTCAGCTACTGAGCCTGCCTGCAAGTCTGCCCTGGGGCTGCCAATGGAAGAGAATGTCACATGAGAGTCCTAGGAAGTGCTTTCTGAGAACTGAGGAACAAGGAGCCATCCTTTTTAGCCCCTCTTCCACAATGACAAGACAAGCAGGGTGCTTAAAAAGTGTCCCCTGATGCTGGCACCTTCATAAGGTCTGCGTTTTTCAGAAGGTAAAAGACAAATGTCTACCAGCAACACCCATTCCTGCCTGCTCTTCTGTCTCCTCTCCTACGAGGAGCTGAGGCAATAGCTTCAACTGAGGAGAGAGCATGTGAAGAGATTTAAGTTTGAGATTAAAGTTTAAAATAAAGAGTCCCTAACAATTAATAGCATGAGATGGTTCTAATAAAAGCGACTGAAAGGGCATGAAATTAGATCTTGACATTGTTAAAGGAGTCCTTGATCACACATGCCCAAAGCTTCTTTTTTATTGTTCTTTTTTTAGAATTTTATAAAATCAATGGACATTAAATAAATCCAAAACAATTCTGAAAATTACTTACATCTATCTGTTTGCCCCTTTATCCTAGTGCATCTTTCAGCACCGTTGTTCTCTCAAGGGACTATGTTACTGCAGTGAAAACCTGATCATACAAAATGCAGTCATTTTTGTCATAACCAACTAAAACAGAGTCAGAGCTGGGGGTGGGGGCCGATGGGAAAAACACTCAGGATCACAAAGGCCTATTCCAGGAATTGTTTACAAGTCCAGTTCAAAATCACAATGACCTGCTATGACGGAGACAAGTTCTACCCAGCAACTGCTGCCACTGGCCAATCAGAGCTCTCCAGCGTCTGCAAAGCACTGCCAGCGCCAATCAACTTTCCTTCAAAACAACCTACACAACTTTTCTCTCTTCCGATAAAACCCCAGGCTTTCCTTTGTCCTTCAGACATGCCAGAAGCTACTCTGTTCTGTGCACGCGTGTCCAGAATTGCAATTCTAGTTCTCGTACATTATTCTGAAATAAATCCTTTGTTTGGAGGGTCATCTCTCTATATTTTTACATAAAGTTGACACTGCCAATATGTTGGAGTATTTGCAGTAGTTCTCTGGGTGATGGGAGTTGGTACTACAGGTAATTTTTATTGCCTATATTATCCTTTTTTTATTTTCCAATTGTTCTACAATGAACATATATAACTTTTACTAGGAATAGCACATTGCTAAGACAAATTTTAAAATCCATCCACAGGTATGACTATGTATACACATATATATGTAACTAGTGAACTGTTACACTATTTCCACATTTCCTTAGATAGACATGCTGGAAAAAATCATAATTAAAAAAAAAGCCTGTTTTCACAGGTTAAAGGATTCTAATAAATGGGAAATCAAAAGTATTAATTAAATGATAGGAAAGATAACTACATGAACTAAGAGGATGTACTTGTTGCTCTTCTTGATAATCTTCCACAGGTAACCCTTTATAACCCTAATTGTTTGAATTTTTCAGAGATCATATAAAATTGAGATATTATTGGAATCAGATTTCTGAAATTAACCAAATATAGTCAAAAGATAAAACGATACTTATTTAATTCAGTTTTGCAATATGCTTTCACATTTCAAACAGTACATCATTTCTGTGAAAATTACTGTAATTTTTAGGATGTTAAAGAAGCTAAAATATATCAGTTTACCTACACTAATTTCTGTAACTTTATATTTTCTTGTCACACTGAGATGAATGTTCCTGGAACAGCTAAGTTATGAGTATCAGGTAATCAGTGATGAGCAGGACACGGATCTAAAAATCAGAGCTAAAAAGTACACAGGGAGTTTAGGGAAACAACAAAGCTTATACAATCTCCAGTGTTGAAATCAAAATAAAATATAGAGACAAACCTCGAAACTAAATGTTTTACTTGGGAATCACAGAATTGCAATTCAGAGCATAAGCACAGACCAGAGTGATCTTCGGGACGTCTGAAGAACAAAGAGAAGGTTGGGAGTCTTGTTAGAAAGAAAAGCGTTGTGTACTGTTTGGAAAGAAGGCACACCTGGCACTAGAGAAGCTTTTGGGAGCTGGCGAGCTCTGACTGGTGAGTGAAGGAAGCTGGTAAAACCAGTCTGAGAGTCATGGCAGGTCCTGACTGGGCTTAGGGTCACAGCAGGAGATCTCAGCAGCTATCTTTGCAGAAAATTCAATTTCTGGAGCAGGAGCGATGTGCCCTGAGTGCAATTTTTTTTGCCTTGACCCCTTGATTTAGTTGGGTATGACAAGAATGACCCAAATTTGTATAATCAACTTTCACACCAAGTATTTCGTAGATTTAGAGCTAGACAGCGGGTAGTGTTGGCCATATCACATTAGCCTAAAATTTGACTGAGTAACTTATCCTCTGAAAATGCAAAAACTTTTATATATACATATTAGAAAAGATTTTCATAAAAAGATACTCACTGCAGGATTACATGTAATAGGAAAAACGGAACCAGCCAAAATGTCTATCAGTAAACATTTGGTTAAATAAATAACAGTTCTTTCAAATAATGGAAATTATGTAACCTTTAAAATGAGTGTGCTATGGATATATTCAGTGGCATAGAAAGCTATCTGCAAAATACAAGATATAGGAAAATAGGTTTATTGCAATTCCCATATGTATATGTGTATGTTTATAGAAAAAGGTCTCCCAGTATATACATTAAATCATTTACAGGTTTGTGGTTTTTTTTTTTTTGGTATTGGGATAACAGGAAACTTTCACTTTTTAAATGTCTATGTCATATAAAGCTTATAATAAATATTTATTACTTTTAAATGAGAGAAAACAATGCAGATGAATGAGAAAGGGAGAGAGAGAAAAAGGTGAAACAGAGAGAGAATAAAGAGTCCTCAAATAGTGGCTGGTTTAAAGGTAAAGTTAAGTCTGAAACTAAAGGGAAAAAATTAGGGGCTACCATGCTGGTCTGAGAGAAAGAAACTTCTTTAAAGCAATTTCTATAAAGGCTTGAACAATAATGGGAAAATTAAAACACATTCTACATGGTTTATGTCTGTTTTTGAAAAACCCAGACTAGCACACCCAGCCTCTATGATAAACACAGTCGAGAGGTCACTGCATTCCACTTCAGTTTTTTCTTCTCATAAGCCACATTTTTATTGTCTGAAAAGGGGTTTCTGAGAATGAAAAACCAAATGTGCCACCCTGAGCAAGAGCGAGACTCCATCTCTACAAAAAGAAAAAAAAGAGAGAAAAAGAAAAATTAGCTGGGCGTGGAGGTGAGCACCTGTAAGTCCCAGCTACTCGGGAGGCTGAGGCAGGAGGATGGCTTGAGCCCAGGAGTTTGAGGTTGCGGTGAGCTAGGCTGACGCCACGGCACTCTAACCTGGGTGACAGAGCGAGACCCTGTCTCAAAAAAAAAAAAAAACCCACCAAATATGAACATAAACTTTGTTTGATAATTATACTTAGAAATCTTGAAGGAAAGGGGCTGGTAAAATATCTTTTTAAAACAGAAGTACTCCAAGTTATATTGTATATATTTTAGAAGAAAGTGAGAAAAACTATTAACAATAAAGAAGTTTTGTTATTTTTTTAAACATTCAGAAGCAAATCATGACTTTTCCAGATAGGATATTGATAGCTTTTGTTATCAAAAAGTATGTGTAAAGCGTGATAGCATGGAACAAATTATTTTCAGCTGTTTAAAATAAGACATATTTTTAAATACTTGTGATGTTCATAAACTACCTTTAATTATTTTGATATATAGCATCCTTTCTTTCTTAATAGCATCCTTTCTTTCCTCCCCATCCCCCCCCCCATAGGTTTTCTTTTAACCCTGTCCAGATACTTCAACAATCACCACAATTAACCTCTATGGAAAAAAAACTGTACAATTAATAATATCTTATAAACACACTGATTCATTATGAAAGTAGTAAGAATATTAAAAATATTAGAAACGCTGACTCTACCATTGTGATCCTCGTAAATACAGGCCATCCAGGGATAAAAGGAAGCAAAAGTTAGCAGAGATCCATGTAGCGTGCTAAGACAAACTTAAAGATCTGAGAGACATCAGTCATGGGAGTGGATGAGATCACTTTGGAGTTTATATGGAACTTGTAAGAAACCCACTGAGGCACAAGACATTTGGAAAGAATGTTCATATATACTGCCCTGCATGGTCAAACTGCTTACTTATTTATTCAACATTTATTCAAACCTACAAAATGCAAAGCAGTGCTCGGGATTCTGCTTGGGCCACACTGTGAATGGAATTAATCTGGTTTCCTGCCAATATAATCCAGATTCAGTGCAACCATATGACTGCACTGAAACCCCACTTAGTAACCCCATTTTAAGTTACTAAAATTATCCTCAAAAATCAATTTTAAAAAATGCGGGTTTTAGCAGAACTTACAAGTCAAAACGAAGATTCTCTCTTTCTTCAAAGAAGTAGTCCAGAATAAATTTTCTTACAAAATCAGGATTTAAAGTATTATCGATTACTTCAGTTCTTCCAAACTGTTGAGAGAAATGAAGGGGAGGGGGAGGGGTGAAAATCAAGCATTCAATGGTGACTCATTGCAAGTACAGTGCTTAACATGGTTCCTTTAAAACATAAGCAATAAATACCCAATGATTTTTATCAAATAAAGCCTTGCAGAGAAATTTTTAGAGATTAAATCATGCCTCTTATTCACTCAGGGAAATCAGAAAATGAGCCCTGAGTTCATTCAAAAATCAGTTTCTCCTCAAAATTTATATAACAAACTCTAATATTTTCTCTCCTCTTCTCCCCACTTGAAAGCCAAATCCCCTTCTAATCAAAATAAGTCATTCTAACTTTAAATTTAAACTTATTATAAATTATTTTCCTAATCTTGTATATAAGTAGGCCAGGCAATACGTACTCTTAAAATTGCATGGGTCAAAATACTCATCACTCTCATCCCTAATGTTTACAGAAAACAGTGCTCTGTACAATACAGGTTATTACTCATGTTAGGGGAGAACTTTCCTATAATCTCCTACACACTTACGTCACAAAAATCAGTTGGTTTTGTTTTATCTTGTTTTAATTCTTATGGTATCTAGACAGCTAAAATGGGATCTACCATTTTCACATGTTTTTAAGCTAAGTGATGCACTTTAGCTTAGAAAAAATAGTTTATTCATCTTAGACAAGTGGAAACCAGGAAAGAAAATCCCACGTCTAGTCCTCCCTCCTTTCACTGTGAAAGGAGGCCACTAGGTACTGCTCCTGAAGATAGAGCACAAATATAAACGTTATATCTCTTTTTTGTCCTTAGCTTACATTCCTCCTTTCCAATTGCCATGGAATCCTAATGAGGGGATTTTAACCTTGGTTCTCAACAACCCTATGCAATCAAGCATGCTGTCTTATCAGAGAACCAACTTTTATTAAAGTTCAAGGAAATACTATCTTTTTAATAGAGAACCGTGCTAATCCCTTAAAATGCGAGGATCGTGAGCTTTCTTAGATTTTCATAATAAAACTATTGTATAAAATATTGATGACCAAGAATTTACTAGGGCTATGAATCTCACACACACACACACACACACACACACACACACACAACTAATTTTCAGAGGCTTCTGTCATTGGACAGTGTTTTACATCATGGACCAATATCATACAATCAAACCATAACCCAGGTAAGTAATTAAAGATTTCAAATATATTGAGCATTTACAATGAACAACAATAAAAATTACAGCCAACATTTATTGAGTACTTACTTTTTTCCAAGCGTGTTTCATATATTATTTTAAATATTTACCATAACACTGCAGGGTATTGTTAGTATAGTTATTTTAGAAATAAGAAAATTGAGGCAGAGAGTCCCAACCTAAGTCACTCTTGTTACGAAGTCTGCATTCCTTCTAGGAGTTTCCTCTGTTCAAGTATAAAACATGGTAGGTTCTGAGGAAGAGCCTACAATGAACTTACACATTTTAATTTTCTAATTTTCTAATTTTGAGGGAATGGGAATAAGAGAATGCACCCAAATAACCAGCGGCTGGCACAGAGCAGTGGTCAAAAAATTTAAGGGTAAACCAGAGGGGGCCTGGGCCTTCCCAGCCTTCTCACTCCTAGGAGGCAAAATGGTTTCTAGACCACAGTGGAGAACACCCAAGGAGCAAATGCACAACATTCTCAAACAGAAGCTCAGCCAGTACCCATATTCCCAAATATTTAGATTTTAACCCAAACCCGCATTCAGAAAGAAATTTAGAAAATAAAATGAGATTCCCGGGTAAGCCCCATCGATGTACAGGACAGCAACTTCCCAGGGCCTATGAGCCACTAAAACAAAAAACATCCACAAGCCTGTTTCTGATGGAGCACTGGCTTGTCAGCAAGGAGGTGGCCGAGGATACTCCGTTATCTCTAGTGAAGATTAATTTGTAGCCACTGAATTTCTGGTGTTAGCTAATCATCTACAAATCATGACTATATCCATTACAATATGTCTTCTAACACAGAGCTCTGACATCGCTTTTGGCACCATCACCAGTGACCTTCACATTGCTAAATCCAGTGGTCACCGTTTGGCCCTCATCTCACTGGAACTCCCAGTGGTATCCGACATAGCCGTCACTCTTTCCTTTCCGGAGCGCCCTTTCCTAACCTTTGAACATCACGTTCCCCTGTGTTTCTCCTCTCAGACTCCAGGCATTCAGTCTCTCACCGTCGGAGCACAGTTCTAAGCACTCTTAATCTCTCTATAGTCACTCTTTTATTAGATTACTTCATCTGTTCCTGCTATGCTGTGAATGCGTCACCTCCAAAATCGAAGTGTTGCCAATGTGACAGTATTAAGAGGTAGATCATTTAAGAAGCGATTAGGGGCCGGGCGCGGTGGCTCACGCCTGTAATCCTAGCTCTCTGGGAGGCCGAGGCGGGCGGATCGTTTCAGCTCAGGAGTTCGAGACCAGCCTGAGCAAGAGCGAGACCCCGTCTCTACTAAAAATAGAAAGAAAATAGATGGACAACTAAAAATATATAGAAAAAATTAGCCGGGCATGGTGGCTCGCGCCTGTAGTCCCAGCTACTCGGGAGGCTGAGGCAGGAGGAT
>CAUYSK010076520.1:0-11916 GCA_963575035.1 Avahi laniger
TTTTTTCTATATATTTTTAGCTGTCCAATTAATTTCTTTCTATTTTTGGTAGAGACGAGGTCTCACTCTTGCTCAGGCTGGTTTCGAACTCCTGAGCTCAAACAATCCGCCCGCCTCGGCCTCCCAGAGTGCTAGGATTACAGGCGTGAGCCACCGTGCCCGGCCCACAAGACATTCTTGAGGAATATATTCCGTGTATTATGTCTTATTTTATATTTTTATTTATATATCTATTTCATGTTTGCATTTAAAATTTTACATACTTAATGTAATTGTATTTATACATTGATATTATTTATATAGTTTCTGTATTTATTAGATAGTAAGCTTAGGAAAGGTAAGGCTAGTATTATTATGTTCATTTTCATTATCTTCTATAGTATGTTACATGAACAAGCACTCAAATGTGTATTACAATGACCGGAAATCATTTAACTTACTCAATGCTGGTTATGTGTCAGGGAAGTACAGCAATGAACAAAACATACAAAAATCCTTGCCCTGTGGAGCTTACATTCTAGTGAGAGAAGACAGGCAGTAAACATAATACATACAATATAAAGCCCATAATCTGGTGATGAGAGTAAAGGAGAAAAATAGAGCAGGAGAGTGGGATAAGGTATTAGTGGAGGGGGAGGGCACTTCAATTTTATATGGGGAGGTCAGGAGAGATCTTAAGGAAAGGGATTTTGGCCAGATGTAGTGGCTCAGGACTGTAATCCCAGCACTATGGGAGGCTGAGGCAGGAGGATCGCTTGAGGCCAGGAGTTTGAGCCCAACTTGGGCAACATAGGGAGACCCATCTCTACAAAAATTAAAATGGTGATGTGCACCTGTAGTCCCAGCTACTCAGGGGGCTGAGGTAGGAGGATCACTTGAGCCTAGGAGTTCGAGGCTGCAGTGAGCTGTGATCACACCATTGTACTCCAGCCTGGGTGAGAGAGCAAGGCCCTATCTCTAAAAATATAAAAAATAAAATTTTAAAAAGGAAGGATATTTTGAGTTAGACTAGAGAATTTGAGTAAAAACTACAGAAGTGAGGGGCAAGCCCTGTATCTATCTGGGGAGAGCATTGCAGGGAGAGGGAATGGCAAGCATACATGCTGTGAGGCTGGAGCAGGCTGCGAACACACGGAACAGTGAGGAGGCCAGTGTCAGGAGAGAGTGAGCAGCAGCAGAACACAAAGAGAAGAGGCCAGAGGGAGGTCGAGGCCTTCTAGGCTACCTTGACTTTGAGTGAAATGAGAAGGCTTGGAGTGAAGGGGTGACTTTGCTTACGTTTAAAAAGGCTCAGTCTGACTTTGATGTTTTGTCTTAGACCTTTCAGGCAACTGTAACAGAATATCATAAACTGAGTGGTTTATAAACAACAGAAATTTGTTTCTCACAGTTCTGGAGACAGGAAAGTCCAAAGCACCCACAGATTTGGTGTCTGGCGAGGGCCTGCTTCCCAGTTCATAAATGGCTTTCTTCGTTCTGCATCTCACAGAAGGGGTGAGGGAGCTCTCTGGGGTCTCTTTTTTAAGGGCACTAATTCCATTCATGAGAGCTCTGCCCGTACGACCTGAACACTGACGAAAGGTCTCACCTTCAAATATCATCACATTGGGGATCAGGTTTTAACCTATGAATTTTAGGAGGACACAAACATTCAATTTATAGCAAGTTCATATCAGGGTATAGGGGGACAAGAGTGGGAACAGGGAGAACAGTTAAAAGATTAGTGTAAGAAGCCAAGTGACAGATGATGGTGGCTTGGACCCTGGCAGTGGAATTGGTAAGCAGTGATCAGATGTTGGATGTATTTTGAACAGAACTTAAGGAGAGTGGGAGTAAGAGAGGCATCAAGAATGGCTCCAGGGTATTTGGGGCAACTGGAAGGATGGAGTTACCATCACTGAGATCGGGAGGACCAGCAGCTCTGTTGTGGATGTATTAAGTTTGAGATACCTATCAGAGGTCTAAGTGGAGATGCAAATAGGCATTAGACATAAACTCTGGAGTTCAGGAGAGACATCTAGGTTGGAGATATAAGGGAGATATATAGGGAGTTTTCAACTTGCTGGTGTTATTTAAAACATTGAGGCTGCCTGAGCTCACAGGTGAGTGTACACAGAGAAGAGGTTTTAGGACTGAATCCTGGGCACTCCCAAACTAAGGTATCAAGAGATATGAAGAAATTGCAAAGGCCAGCAAAGCAGAAGGAAAACCAGTGCTAGACGCTACAAGAAGAAAATGTTTCAAGGAGGGATTGATTAACTGTGCGAATGTTGCTGCGAAATCAAGTAGGAAGACTTGAAATGAGGACTGAGAGCCCTTGGATATAGCAATATGGAGTTTAATGGAGACTTGACAAGAACTGATTGGGAAGCCACCTTAGCATGGGTGAGAGAGAGAGAGAGAGAGCGCTGGAGGAGAGGAATCGGAGACATTGGTAGGGGCAATTCTTTCAAGGGCCTTTGCCAATGAGTAGTGGGGAGGTAGGTAGAGGAGTGTCAACCGTGATAAAAACGTTTTCCCCCCAAGAATGAAGGAATAGCATGTTTGAGGGTGACCAGCATGATCAAGGAGAAGGAAAACTTGATGTTTTGGGAGAGGCAAGGGAGAATTGCTGTAGTGACGTCTTTGGGTGGCACAAAAGGGGAGGGAAAGGGGCTGGCCCTAGGTAGGAGCTGGACAGTCATTCTGTCCAGGGCAGCAGGAAGCGCAAGACCTCAGAGTAGAAGGCTGCAGAAGATGTAGAGATGTAAATGTGGGGGAGGAAATTAATTACCTAGCGGGATAATAGAGGAGTTCTTTCCATTTTCCAAGTGTTCCCATATGTGATATTACATAGTTTCCTAAGATATTAAAAGAAACAATTCATTCCGACACAGGCTTGTGTGAGTAATGCAATGAGCAGTTCCAAAGCTTATTCTCTAAGCCTGCTCTAGGGGCAGAAGCGACCTCTAGTGGTTCTTTTAGATGATTACTTTTTTCCTTTTCTTGCTCTTGAAAGTACAAAATAGCACCGTCCACATTTAATATTATTTTTAAAGAAACACGACTTACAGTTTAATTTAGAAAGGATTATCAGGCATTTGAGTAAAATAAACTCAAACCATCTGCAGTCCAAGCTGGAATTACTATTAATTATCATTACTGAGACTCTCCTCTCTAAATACATCATTCTCTGTGGTACCACCTGTATTTGTGTTCATTCTGCTTCTTGAATGAGTGGTTTTATTAAACATGGAGGAGGGACAACTTGTGGGCCATCGCTGATCCAAGGCTGAACAGTCTTCTTAATGCTCCCATGGAATACAAACTCCTCATAGTTTTCACTACCAGTTTCACTTGATTTTTGTGTGTTACTGGGTTTCCTCTGCCTGGAATGCCCCCTCACCTTGGGTTAGTTAACTCATTTCTTCCTAGAAATCTTTCCAGACCTTCCAGACTACCCTTAGATCTCCCCTGTTACGTAATATCACAACACCCTGTGCTTTCTGACTCATGCCATTTTCCCCCAACTGTAATGAAAGTCAATTCTGTAATTCTTGTTTAATGCTTGTTTCTTCTGGTAAATCATGAAACCATCAGGGCAGAAACTGTGTCTGGCTTCTTCACCACTGTCTCCGTAGCACTGTCTCCGTAGCTGAGTGCCAAGCACGTACCCTGTACACAATAACCATTTACTGACTAAGCAGACGCCATCATGCAGGAGACTCTTACCATGCTCCTATTATCTTTTGGATACCGACGCAGAGGAGACTGAATTTTGGTAATGGATTTCTATTTCTAGAATACAATTTGCAGTTGCTTAAGGTGCACCTGTGAGAGATGCAACACTTTGTTACAAAACTGTTCCAGCTATTCTTTCAATAGCACAATCTTTAGAATTGACATGTTACGTTTCTAGCTCTTAAGCAAAGAAACTCTTTACCAGGAAGGCTGGATCCTTAGATATGACCCTGACTTTATCAGATTTTTTCCCCCTGGAAACAGAACTAAGGGAAAGACGTATAAGGAGACCATTTCACACTGTGCAGCCATATCCATGATCCTAAACCACGTAACTCCACTTATTCCCAGATTTGGTAACATTCTGGTGCCTATAGGTCTTAACTTGGCAACAGTACCACTAAGATGGGCATGCTGACAGTGTTCACCCACCTGAGGTCTTTATGCCATCCCAGTCTCATCTTTGGAATCTTTCTGAGTGCTTCTAATTACCACCAGAGACTGAGAACAGGGATGGCCGGTTGTGAATTATCACACTGGCCTACATTTCCTGGATCCTGAAAGTGTGACGTGGAATTGAGTGGGAACAGAGTAAAATGCTCTGAGCAGGAAGTAGAGCTTGTCTCCAACTATATCTGGAATGCCTGTTATTACTGTATCTTCTCCCCCTTCTTCCAAATAGTTTAACCTTTTAGTATTATAATTTTGATATAGTACTTTCCATGTATGCCCTGAAAGAAATTCTCTTCTATTGTTTGTCCAAAGGCAGCAAGATTTTCCTAAAATCAGAACTCTAACATTGTTTTTATGGAGGTGTATGTGATGATTCAGTCCACTCAGTAAGAATGTCTTTTATTCTGGCTGGGTGGGGTGGCGCATTCCTGTAGTCCCAGCTACTCAGGAGGCTGAGGTGGGAGGATCACTTGAGCCCAGTGATCAACTTCATCTCTAAAAAAAAGAAAGAATGAATTTCTTTTATTCTAAATACTTTCAGATCAAATAACAGAATTAATACATGCATAAATATGTATATTTGTGGCATGTCCTCTCAAGGTTGCTGTTTCTTCTTTGTGGTTTTTTTTGTTTGTTTTGTTTTTTTTTTGAGACAGAGTCTCACTCTGTTGCCCCTGAGTATAGTGCCATGGTGTCAGTCTAGTTTACAGCAACCTCAAACTCCTGGGCTCAAACGATCTTCCTGTCTCCTATCTCAGCCTCCCCAGTAACTGGGACTACAGGTGTGGGCCATGATGCCTGGCTAATTTTTCTATTTTTAGTAGAGATGGGTCTCACACTTGCTTGGGCTGGTTTTGAACTCCTGAGCTGAAGCGATCCTTCTGCCTCAGCCTCCCAGAGTGCTAGGATTACAGGCATGAGCCACTGCGCCCCACCTTGTTTCTTCCTTTTTAAGAGCTCTTTCCCATATTGTTCATCTGGATGACTCCTTGTCATCCTTCAGGTCTTAGCTTAAACATCACTCAGAGAGGTATGGCCTGACCACCCAATCCAATTAGTCCCCTACCCCTTTAGTCTCTCTCACAGACCCTGTTATTTTCCTTCATACCATTTATCACAAGTCTTCATATATTTATTGTGTTTATATATTCAGTTTCCTTAGTATGTAAGGTTCCTATGGGCAGGGACCTTGTTTGTTTTGTTCACTTTTGTATTCCTAGGGCCTGCCCTAGGACAATGCCTGATATGTTGATGTTTCATAATTATTTGCTGGCTAACTGACCGAATATTTCTTTGTTTCACTTACACTTGTTCTTTCTAGTGCATTTTAGATCTTGCTACTGCACTGCAACCCCCAAGAAGTAGGAGAAAGTTACAATGCCCTTTCCCTCCGTCTCTGAATTACTGAGCCAGCAATTCTGCACGTTTGTTGAGAAGCTCCTAGCTTATCTTGGGAAGCTGTCAAGTACTCAAAGGTGCACAAAAATTCTATTAATACTAGCGTCGCTGAAGCAATACGGAGAGCTGTCAGAAGCGCTTTCAAAGTTACATTCATTGGGTTCTTGGGCACCTGAAACTGCAAACTAGTGCATTACAATTAAATGAGAATTAGCAGAATGTTAAAGTTTTTTTTTTTTAATTGCATAACCGAGGCATCCTACGCCATCTCTCTGAAATGAAATTCAGATGTACACATCTTTGCGCTCCAGGAAGCTGAACTCTTGCAGCAGCACCTCTTCCCAATAGGGGGTGGCAGCATCTCAGTAACTCACTCCTCGAAGACGTGTAGGTGGGAGGAGAGATTCGCGTTCAAAATCTTTTTGACTCTACCCGCTCCCCGTAGCGCCTTAGCCCGCTCGAGTTTCAATGCGCGTTGTTGCTTAACGAAGCTGAGTCCTACACTCCGCCTGCTGCTCTGCCGGTCATGGCTTCTCCGAGTTCCTTCACCTACTATTGCCCTCCATCTTCCTCCCCTGTCTGGTCAGAGCCGCTGTACAGTCTGAGGCCGGAGCACGCGCGGGAGCGGTTGCAGGACGACTCGGTGGAAACAGTCACGTCCATAGAACAGGTGAGGTGTGGCAGGACTGGGCGAGGCACCCGCGCGGGGGCTTCTGGGAGCGGGAGTCCCGTCCGCAAGACCTCCCGGGCTCGGAACTTGCCGGGGAACTACAACTCCCATAGTGCACCGCGGCGCCCCCGCTGGGAAGCCCTGGGCACCCAGGCTGGGGCTTCGGAGTGGAGCGATTGAGGGCCAGGTCGGGGAGGGGTCGTTTCAAGGTTGGGCTTGGAGGAGAGGACAGCACCCTCTTTGCCTTAGAGAGCGGGAAGGATTGGGTTCTGTGCCTAGAGGACAGAGACAACCCGGGCGCATCAGACAGCCCACTCCATTCAGCCGGGACATCGGGAGGTTCTGGAACTGAGAGTGCTCTTCCCCAACCTGCTCTCAGTTCCGGGACAGATGGGGAGAGAGGGGCCAGACTGCAGTCATGCCATTTCACAGTCTGTTCATTTCTAACCTACAGTGCTAGGTTTGGGGCCTGCCTCGTGGGTGAGCATTTTGGTAGTCATTTGAACACTAGCTATGTGTCGGACACAGTATTTCACGCTGGAAATACAAGGAAGTAAAACAGCCCCTGACCGGGGAGCCTGATTGGAGAAAACAGGCAGGAAAACAATACAGTTTGGAAAGTGCTCTAATAAAAAGATGAATTTTGGAATACTTATCATTCGCTAAGGCCTAGAAGTAGGATTGAACTTATCATTTTGGAAAGTGTTTGGAGAGTGAATAGTGAACTATAGTTTTGTTTTTCTTCTCATTCCCCAGTTGGAATTGTTCCCAAGATAGTTATTACAGAATTGTTTACCCATCTGTCACAAGGAGAAGTGGTTAGGATGATTCTTTTTAGCACTAATAAATAAGCATCGGCTGCTTACTAAAATAAAATCCCTTAATAAGTGAGATCAGTCTCCAGGCTTAACCTTGGAGGGACCTGCTTTGTTTTTCATACCTGAAGTTGGAAGCCTCTCTTTAGGCAAAATTAATAGCAATAACTACTGTATTATACAGTTATGATTTAAATATAAATTTATAACAAGAATAAGGGCTCTAATACCTGGTTATTCACGAAGTAGCAGAGAGACTATTTTAACTAGAGATTTATATTTCATGGATTTTAAGGTGGCAAAGGAAATCCTTACCTTATGAATCTAGCTTCCCAGGTTGGTTAGTCCAGCATCGTGTCCTACAGAAGTCTGACTGCAGGAGATTACAAAGAAATCTCACATCAGTGAAAAACCTACAAAATCTTTGCAGTATTCCTTACTGATGGATTGTTCAGTTTATTCAGGTCAAGTCTTTTTAATCTGACCTTAGACTATGGGATCACCTTTTATGTAGTTAATTGAATTGACCCAGCAGATAAGGGTATGGATAGGATTCTCTTGGAGAAAAGGGAATCACAGGTTGAACTGTTAATTTAGAGACTAAAACACAAACTTCCATAGTTAGGCAAGTCAAAAACAGGAACATTATCAGGAGCTTTTATGATATGCGTGTGCTCTCTCTTTTTTTTTTTTTCCTCAGTTGAGTACCGAAGTTTCTACATACTTAGTTCCGACCAGGAAAACACCAGCATTTATGTTCTAAGTTCCTACCCATAATGAGTGACACAAAAGTGGATACAACAAGGTTCTCATTTGGGCAAGGCCAGGGCCAGGAGTGGATGTTAGGTTCTGATGTGAAATATTGGTAGTATAGAGTAACTTTCAAATCTAGGCCCAATGGTATGGTAGACAGTAGAGCATCTTATCAGGGGCTGTTTTACTTCCTTATTTCTTTTCCATGTCATTATTCCAGCTCACATTTTAAGAGTCTGGGATGAACAGGAAGATAATGTGGTATATATCATTCTCATGGCTGCCTCACTATTTTAATTATCATCTTAATGGTCCCCAACCTTTGTGGCACCACAGACTGGTTTTATGGAAGACAATTTTTCCGGTTCCTAACAGGGCCCGGACTGGTACTGGTCCACGGCCTGGAGGTAGGGGACTACAGATCTTAGTGGCTGTTTATTGAGCCCCAGTGCAGTGCTAAATGCTCTCCATACATTGTATCATGCAATTCTTATACATTTTATGGATAAGAAGACTGAGGCTTAGAGATGTGTCAGGTTGGTTGGTTAATGATGGTACGTTCATCAGAAATAACAACCTTGCTAGGAGGAGTTGTTTACAGAGGATGCTACTCTCATTCTTTTGGTTTTGATTGAAGCTTCCATTTACTGACAACTCAATTTTGTGCCATTGCCAATAAAAACAAATACTTGTCACCTGCTTCCTGTCTGATTATCAGAAGCCTTTATTTGTTAAACAATAATTTGATAATAGAAATTAAACCCATAAACAGTGGAAAAACCCCTTAGCTATGGGTCCTTCTGCCATTCGTTGATTTTCATTCATTCAACAAATACTCGAGTGCCTTCTATGTGTCAGGCACTGTTCTAGGTGCTCGGCGCAAGTCAGTGAACAAAAGAGGCCAAGTCAATGCCTTTATGAAACTTTTGTTCTAGGCCAGGGGGGCAGTCAATTAAAAAAGAAAAATATCTGTATGTATATGAAAATGCTAATTAGAAGTGCTGTAGAAAAAGATAAAACAGAAGAGAGGGGCTGGGGGTACCAGGAATGAGTAGGGTGGGAGCAGGGGAGGTTATCATGGAGGTGGTGAGGGAAAACCTCTGATGAGACCACAGTTGATCTGAGACCTGAAGAGGGGAGCAAGGCATGCGTAGACCTGGCAGAAGAGTATTTAGGGCAGAGAAAGCAGCAAGTCCTGAGGCAGGAGTATGCCTGGTGAGCAGAGAGGCTAGCAAACAGGAGAATAGGAGAAGGGCTCAGATCATGTAGGGCCGGATCGGCCCTTGGAAGTACTTTAAAATACCTGGATTGAGATGGGGAACCATTGACTGGATACCTTCCATTTACCACCCCTGATTCATTTGACCCTTTTCCACCCTGCCCTGTAGATGTGTCCCAGGAGGTGGCCCTGCACTGACAGGCTCCCTTGCCTTGTGGCTGCTGGTTGTATTTGGCCTTGGGAAGTATTGCTGGGGGGTGAGAGAGAGGGAGAAGAATGCTGTTGGTGTATTTCTTCCCTCCCGCTGGAGTTTCCTATCAGGTGCCGAGCCCTGATCTCCCTCTCCACTCTTCTTCACACCTTCAGGTCTAGGAGGGGTCAGATACCCCTGAGTAACCAGCTCCAGATACTGCACTTTACCTTGTGGTTTCTTTGTACCTGCTCTCACCTTTGTAAATAGTTACTTTATAAACTCCCCTCAAATCACCCCCTTTGTGCCATCTGTTTCCTGCCAGACTCAGACTGATGCATGATCATAGGGTTTTCAGCAGGGAGTGACATAATCTGACTAGCATCTTAACAGGCTCATTTAGCTTGCTGTCAAGAGTAGATTGTGGGGAGTTGAGGATGGATGCAGGGAAGCCAGTTCAGAGGCTATTCCAGTATCCTGCGTGAGAGATGAGGGTGGCTTAACTGAGAGTGACAGTAGTGGAGGAATGGTCAGCTTCTGGATAGTTTTTGAAGGTCTCTACCTTAATAAGCTATTTTGCTGATGGATTTGATGCAGGGAGGGCCTTTTATGACACCAGAAAGCAAGATGTGGTTGCATTTTTAGTGCCTTCTCTCCTTACTGTGCCATCTGGAGTCACCCCATTGCAAACACTGTGATTCAGGCCAGTAGGTTAATACTGGTAGTCTCAGAGGTAGCAGGCTTGCTAAAAATAGTTGTTTACAAAAAATGCTGCTCCTGCTTTTCTTTTCTTTTCATTTCTTTTGAGACAGAGTCCTCTGTTGCTCTGGGTAGAGTGTTGTGGTGTCGTCGTAGTTCACTGCAACCTCAAACTTCTGGGCTCAAGCAATCCTCTTGCCTCAGTCTCCCGAGTAGCTGGGACTACAGGCGTGTGCCACAATGCTGGCTAGTTTTTCTATTTTTAGTAGAGATGGGGTCTCACTCTTGCTCAGGCTGGTCTTGAACTCCTGAGCTCAAGCAATCCTCTGACCTCGGCCTCTCAGAGTGCTAGGATTATAGGTGTGAGCCTTCATGCCTGGCCCTGCTTTTCTTTTAGTTTGCCCTTCAACAGGGGCAGAAGCATCCTCCACTTGAAATGGCATGATGTCTTCAGACAACATTCAGTCAAATGGCAGTGAACTCTAGGGCAAATATAAAAGAATCATTAGCCTTGATCTCTGCCCTCAAAATTCTTTTCTCTTAGAGAGAAAAAGAAAAAGAATATGCCTGAAACATTCAGGGTGCTAAATTATGACAGTGTTGCACGAGGATTTCAGGAAGTGGAAGAGCCATCTATGTGGCCAAGGTGTCAGGGTGACTTCATGGAGAACGTGGAACCGGGATGGGGTTGGAAAGGGTGGAGTTGGGGGCAGCTGCTCCCGGAGGAGGAGCGTCGTGAAGGAGGACGCAGGCTTACGTAGGCACAGTGAGGAAGACAGCTTACCAGGAATGGAAGGAGCGGGTTGGGTGTGAGCTGGGTGGGAGGGCGCCAGCAGGTTGGTGAGAGGCAGGCTGGCTGCTGGCTTCTGTGTGGGCAGTGGGCCACCACAGATCCTGGCAGGGACTGCCAGGGTTCCTGGAAAGAATCCTGGCCTCCTGTTGACTTGCTTCAACAGTTACAGGCTCTGAAAGATTAGTAAATGGAGGAAGAACAAATCAGTAAATATGATCAAACTTCCCAGTTTCTTATGCCTCTGTCCCCTTGGTTAAGTGGTCAGTAGGCTAGTTTTGTGAACCAGTTTTACTTTATTGAAATTTAGCATATACTATATTGCCCAACTCCAAGGTAATCCCAAATATCAAAATTTCACCATTAAAAAGTCCAAAAAAAAGTTTTTCAGTCAAGTTGAAAATACATTTACTTTTAGGTATGTAGGTGAAGAAATCAAATGCCTACTTAGAAAATTTATGTTTAGATTTAGGCACATATACCTATTTAAAATCACATACTTTATAAAATAACACTAATTTAGAAATATTCGTTTTCCTCCTCTTCTTATTCATAAAATGTTTTATTCAACTCTTTACATGCATCTCTGATTTTAGTATTTTTAGTACCACTGGAATTGCTTTTTGAGTCAGCCAATGTTTTTCTGGACCACATGTTCAGTTCTTTGAGATACATCCTTTTTTGTATATGAGATGTTATCATTGAACATTTTTTCCCAAGTTACAAGTATCCACTTGCATAACGTTAGAATTTTTTTTTACAATGTGTCCAATCAGTGTATAGTTTTGATCACTACAACTTAACCACTTTATTACTTTTTAAAATAATCTTTAAAAGTCTGGCTTATAGGCAATTTACACATGGAAGTGTGAGTTCAAATCCTCAGAAATAATGACTAAATTATTTGTCTTCTTGTTTGCTGATATCATTAGCCAAAGCAGCCACAATAAGACCTTGACTGAGGTTGTTTTAGGCTATTGTGTTAACCTCAACTGATACTTTTTTTTTTTTTTTTTTTTTGAGACAAAGTCTCACTCTGTTGCCCGGCCTGGAGTGCCATGGCATCAGCCTAGCTCACAGCAACCTCAAACTCCTGGGCTCAAGCGATCCTCCTGCCTCAGCCTCCCGAGTAGCTAGGACTACAGGCATGTGCCACCATGCCCGGCTATTTTTTTTTCCTATATATTTTTGGTTGTCCAATTAATTTCT
>CAUYSK010076522.1:0-13337 GCA_963575035.1 Avahi laniger
AATTAGCCGGGCATGGTGGTGCATGCCTGTAGTCCCAGCTACTCGGGAGGCTGAGGCAGAAGGATTGCTTGAGCCCAGGAGAGCGAGGTTGCTGTGAGCCAGGCTGACACCACGGCACTCACTCTAGCTGGGGCAAAAAGATTGAGACTCTGTCTCAAAAAAAAAAAAAGTTAATGTTTGAAAAAAATTAATTTGCTAAGTAGTCAAAATAGTTTTTTAAAACAAAACAAAAAGATACAGTAGGCGGAAGGAGGCCTTACCTACCGGACAATAAAACATTCTTTAAAGCACTAGGGATGGAAAAGACAGATCAGTTGAAGAGAATAGAAATTCCAGAAACAGGATGAAGAATACATAAGAAATAACTGTTGCTTCTTTCACGTTGGAAAAAACTGGTAAAATTTCCCTGTTAAAGAATAACTTCTGTATCACAACAGTACCACACCTCACAGAGCATGAAGTAGGATAACATCTACAAAATACATTCTATTTAAAGAATTAACTCTTATATATAAAAATCTTTTTTTGAAAAGATGAATACTGTAGTGGAAAACAAGTCTAAAACTACAAAGTTGCAATGTATTATAGAAAAATATTAATATAAATATCCAATAAATGTATAAAAAATTATTCTCTCTCGTAATTCAGCAAATGCACATTAAAACAAGAAGATGGAATTTACAATATCAGATTAACAAAGATTAAACATTATGCCACCTGGAGTTGGTGAACACATGGGGAAACACAAATACAGGGAGACAGCCTAGGGGAATATTTCTGTAGAACTCCTATGGAAGCCCGTTTTTCACTGTGATTCAAAAACCTTCAAAATTGCCAAACTTTAGCAATTCCTCTTTTAGTAATTTATCATCAAAATTAATTGGATGAGTCTCATGTATAACAATGTTTCTTACATAAGTTGATAAGATCAAAACTTAGAGATAGTATAAATGCAGATCTCGTGTCAGTTTAACAATGGAATATTACACAGCAATAAAGACTAATTGGGTAGTAACGTGTTAATTAACACGCAAAGATGTTCATAATATATTGAGCAAAAAAAACATATTAATAGTTTATAGAATTTAAATTATAAAACTATGTGATATATGTATTACACTGTACTATATCTTTAGAAAAAGTCTAACCACTTAATAGAAGGTTAACAGTTATTATTTCTAGTGATTTTTTTCTTTGTGCTTATCTATAATTTTCTAATTGTTCTGTAATGATTATTTATTGCTTGCACAGTAGAAAAAATTTGGGAGTTTTGTGGGGAGAGGGGTTTCTCACTGATCTCTGCTTGGCTGCAGACACTTTCTTTAAGCCTATGTTTTAAGAGCTAAGTCTAGATTAAAAATACGATCATCTTTTGAGTTGAAAAAACCATGAAATATTCCTCACATATAGTTTCAGTACTTCACCCAAATAAGAAACAACTTTACAATTATAGTAGCCCTTTTTTTTTCTGTTACAACCAAGTGATGCAGTCAATAAGGAAGGCTTTGAAAAGCAAAAGTTAAACGAGGTATGAGAAATAATGCAGTTACTGTATGGTAATGAGCTCCAGGGCATCAAAAGTTTGATATATTGCTGAATACAACTATTTCCCTTGGGTGTAATTAAAATCTGGAAAGCTTGGCCCAGAGTCGCTGATATAAATAGTCCTCCCTGTAGATAAATATGTTTCCAACTGTTGTTTGGGTGCTTTAGTTATATTCAATTATACTGCGATATAAAAAGATAGCTGAAACTGATTCTGAATTAAGATTTAGGAACAATCAGAGCAGCCTGAAAGATTCCTAATCCTAAAAGTATAACTGTACCAAATTAGTAAAAGCAGCTACAACGACAACTGCTAATACAATTATACCTACTGCAGCAATAACAACAACAACAAAAGACTTCTAAACCCCTGTCAGGCCCGATAATCTTTTATGTCTTACAGGCCTAGAAAATAAGCCCATTAAATATTTAACATTTAAATATTTCCACTGGAAAGGATTAACCAAGCAGAAATAAAATCTGAAAAATTCAAGCCTGTTCGACCTCATGTGGATCCTAATTTGAACACACTGTTAAGAATAAAAAATCATGTCATAATTGGGGGAAAGTGAAAACTGGACATTAAGAAATTTTGAGAGTTGATAATGGTTTTGTGGTTACGCTTTTCGAAATAACCTTTATTCTTAAGAAATACATTCTGAAATATGCTGGGATAGTATGATATGATGTCTAGGGTTTGCTTTAAATTAATCCGGTGGCAGAGGGTGGCTAGAGGTGAAACACGGCTGGCTGTGAACTCTTAAAGCTGGGTGGAGAGCACAGGTGGGATCATTAGATTATCTCTTCATTTCTGTGAATGTTTGAAATTTTCCAAAAGCGTTTTTTTAAAAAAACTATTTGCTTCAGAAATAGTTCCTATACACTGATCGTTCTGCTTCACTGCGTGTGACACGCAGTTTGGTGAAAGAACTCACTATATGAGCTGGGCACGGTGGCTCACGCCTGTAATCCTAGCTCTCTGGGAGGCCAAGATGGGAGGATTGTTTGAGTTCAGGAGTTCGAGACCAGCCTGAGCAAGAGCAAGACCCCGTCTCTACTAAAAATAGAAAGAAATTAGCTGGACAACTAAAAATATATAGAAAAAATTAGCCGGGCACGGTGGTGTGTGCTTGTAGTCCCAGCTACTCGGGAGGCTGAGGCAGGAGGATCGCTTGAGCCCAGGAGTTTGAGGTTGCTGTGAGCTAGTCTGACGCCACAGCACTCACTCTAGCCTGGGCAACAGAGGGAGACTCTCTCTCAAAAAAAAAAGAAGAGTAAGAAGACCTACTCTCAAAATTTAAAAAATTAAAAATAAAAGGAAAGAGAAACTTTATTTGCCATCAGTGCAAAATTGTCAGACTTCTTTCTCAAGAAACCAGAAAGATTGGCTTACTAAATTCAAAACACAAGTATTTAAAAGGAGAGAAAAGCAAAATTATCAGAGTACCTAGTTTACATCAGCCTGTTGATGGCAGAACAAAAGCAATTTACTTACACTACTCTCATATGTACAAAGTCGGTATAGAGAAAATTCAGCGATAATGTTGTTTAGAGAATCCAGGTGCACTAGAAGTTTTCAGGGGGTTGTTATTTTGGAGACAGGATATTTGACATACAGTGACTCCAGCAGTTTCAGTTTTTCTAAGAGTGCACAGTGTGTTTTTGTTGTTGTTGCTCCTAACTATGGTATATGATGTGCTCAAGCATACTGGAAGCAGAACAAAGCATCAGTTTTGCTTCTACAGGAGAGCAGTAATGGAATAGGCCCAGGGAGGGAGAGGAAGGAGGTGGGAAGGGTGGACTGACTGTACGTAGGGAGTTGGGTGGCTGTGGCCACACATGCAGCAAGGAGCAATCGTAAACTGTTATTGGGGCCCTTGTCAGCCCTGTGTCGTGGCTTGGGTGTCAGATGCCTCGTAAGCCCACACAGTAGTTCCAAACTGATTCAGGCTCCCAGTGCAATGTTGGTGAGGAGTCTTTTCAGTTTTGGAGAAGGTAGAACTGAAAACCCAAGGGAGATCCTACTCAAATGGTTGCAGAGAGGGATTGTTTAGCTCTCAGTTCACCTTCTTAAGCATTTAACAGCAGCCCGACTTGGAAGCCTCAGGCTTCATCTGAAATTACTAGCTCCTCTAATATCAATCAAACTAAAGGCTCCACGGTTGGCAAGAGAGGGAGAATTTACACGCAGGCTCTGTTAAAACTTTGAAGCCCCAATCTTCCACTTGGGATTTTGTTCTGTTGCTGTCACCACCAGCTCTGTTTCGTAGACTCTGTCACCGTTTATGAACACAAATCCCTCCTTAATTCCTGGCAGCACAGTTGAGACCCTGCTGGGGCGTTCGGACTACAGCATGCACAAAAATAATCTGCGACGCGTGTGTTTAAAGTACCGATTCCCAGGTTCCATATCCAGATATTTTGAATCAGTCAAATATAAGACTGGGAATTTATATTTTTAACGACTTTTGTGTGATTCTAATGGAGATAGTCAAAACACCACAATTTGAGCAACATTGAATCTAAAGGGACAAAAAGGGTGATGAATACAGAATACACAGAAGCCAATCTGAAAGGGCTGTAATTCTGAGTGATTCCAACCACAGGGACATTTTAGAAAAGGCAAAACTTACAGAGACGGCAAAAAGGTCAGTGGCTGTGGGTGTGGGGAGGAGGATGAAGAGGCAGAGCGCTGAGGGTTTTTAGGGCAGTGAAAGGGCTCTGTACGATACGATAATGGTGGATACAACTCATTCCATTAACACGTTTGTCCAAACCCGCAGCATGTGCAACACCAGGAGTGAACCCTAACTATGCACCTCGGGTGATGATGATGTGTCCATGTGGGTTCATCAATTACAACAAACGGGCCACCCTGACGGGCTAGGTTGATAACAGGGGTGCTATACACGCGGGGGGGCGAGCGGGTATATGGGAACGCTCTGGACCTCCCTATCAACTTTGCTGTGAACCTAAAACTGCTCTAAAAACATAGCCATATTTTTAAAAACAGAATATATAGATAGTCTGATTTACAAAATATATCTGACTCGTTTGCAGTTTATAGCCCTTGCCAGAAAAATCATCTTCCCCTAACAATGTGTGATGCCCTCAAATGCATCCAATTTATTTCAAATATAGTCCCAAGACAGAGTCTGGAGACAAATGGAAGTTTCCCCTATGGACTAGGTTTCCATCTTATCTAAGTTTCACTTTCTTATAAGAAAATTAATCTCTTCCCCAAAACTGTGTATTCCTCATTCTTCCCTTACAGAGCAGTTGGCCTGCTATAGAGTTAGAATGCAACCTCCCCACAAGAGATACACAGACAATATAGCACATAGGTCATTTAGTTACTCATAACCATATAAATTATGAAAAATAAGGTTGGCTTTTATTTTCCACATTCTTCAAAAGTCTGTTTTTTTGTTTTGTTTTGTTTTTTAGTTCTAAATACCCTCATTAATAGTTAATTCAGATTGATCTCTGTCAAGCCCAGGTCAATTCCTCCAGCTTGAAGTTAACATGACTCCTACAATTCTCCCCCTGCTGATCTGGGACTTACCTCCTCATGCCTCTGAAATGTGATCTAGAAGAGAAATACTTCTCCAAAAGAAACAATAAGTTTGCAGAGAAAAAAACTGCTTAAATCACACTGGATATGCCGCACGAAGAGAACCAAGCCTCCCAATCCTCAATCACACATATAGGGAACGTAGACTTTTTCAAGAAACTTAGTTGGAACAAAATACGCACAAATACCCTGTTTTCATGTTTTTGTACTTCAGTTTTATAGTAGATGTTTCCTGCTTCTACAGCTGTGGGGTGTGTCCCTCCTCCTGTTCCTGTGATCTAAAAACCTAAAAAAGGGCTTCTTAAAAAAGAATAAAGACATAAAACAGAATCACAAGTGCGTTCACACGTGCACGCGTGCGTGCACACACACACACACAGACACCAATTTACAGGGTCCCGTTGGATACTTTAGATTCTTAGATCCATGTTGTCTCAACCTTTTCCATTTTAGAGAATGTGCTTGCCTTACGTGGGCAAAACTAAGTCTGTCCAACCCTGTTGCTTTTTCAGAACAAAGGGAAATTTATGCTAAATAGTGTATTGTCTCCAACTTTGCTGGCCTAAGAGAAAAATTGCTTGTAACTGAAAGCCAAATTCCTCAAGGTGTTTTAGCTCAAAGCCAACCACAACAGGAAGGGGAAGTACACGGTATCTTATACTCAGTGTGATTTTGTTGTTCTCTCTCCATGTCGCTTGTCTCTCACAAATCTCTGAATCATCTAGTGGGGTAGAGCATCCATGAAAGTGCAGGAAACTTCTGGGATATCCAGCTTCTGGATATCTGAGGTAAGGCTCACCTTAGATATTTCCACAACTACTGATCAGCCTCCTGTCTCCACACAAGTCAAAGTCCCTATTTCCCTCTGCTTTAGTTGAATTTTTCATGGAGTGTTCTTCTAGAAGCGCAAGTCTTCTGAGCTTTTTCTGTGGCCTTCTAGTCCGCCAAATCACTTTCTCCATGCGGGACCCTTAACTCTAATCAGGACTTGAAAAACTCTGCTAGCAGTCAGGCCATGATAAACAATGTTTTTAGTTGGGTACAATGGCTCCTGTCTGTAATCCCAGCACTTCGGGAGGCCAAGGTGGAAGGATCACTTGAGGCCAAGAGTTCGAGACCACCCTGGGCAACGTAGAGAGACCCCATCTCTACAAAAAAATGAAACAAAATTAGCCAGGTGTGGCGGCACATGCCTGTAGTCCCACTACTTGGGAGGCTGAGGCAAGAGGATTGCTTGAGCTCAGGAGTTCGGGGCTGCTGTGAGCTATGATTACACCACTGCACTCCAGCCTGGATGACAGAGTGAGAAAAAAATCCCCAAAACAAAAAACCTCAGTGTTTTCTACAGAACATAGACAAGGCCAACAGAAAAATGTTTCTAACCAAACATAATTAAGGCAATACTGCAGTTGCAACAAACAATTAACAATCCCTTCTTAGAATCAACCAAAGACAAGCGCAAACTCTCTAACAAGCCCCTCCACTTGCCCCGCGCCGTCTGAGACATCTCATGACCACTTCCTCCTTACCACACAGCAAGTTCAGTAAGTCCAACTTCTTTTCTATCCGTAAGGCCTGTGGTCTTCTTTTTGGTTAGTGGGCTAACACTTCTTTTTGGTTAGTGGGCTTTTGTTAGCTCTGGGTGGCTTCTTCCATTCTCGGAGTGACTGTCTCATAGAATTGGAGTCTCCCAACTCTCCCTTGCCCTAAAATCCACACTTTCCCCCTTAACTTGATGGAACTCTCCAAGTTTCCTTTCTTTGCCCCAGGATAGAGATTTCCTCAAGGGAAGACTCTGGGAAGCTCTGCTCAGTCCCCCAGCACCCAGTTACTCGCCTTTTTTCCACCCGCAGATTGAGAGCACCCACCCCAGGGAGACTCGGGAGGATTTGCTGTCTAGTATCTCCTGCTGTTCCTCACCCTCCGCAGGGGTTTCCTGCTGGATGTGTCGGAGCCGGTTCAGCCTTTCCCCTCTCTGGGCAGCCAACGCACTTTCCGGGCCGACTCAATTCCCCGTCTTTTCTTCCTCTCCTGAAAATGGACAATTTCAGGTAACAAACTGTCTCACTTCTCCTCATCCCTCTTCCAAGCTGTGAGACGTGAGGGTGCAGGTGTGAGAGCAGATCTGGAATCCCTTTTCCAGAGTCTAAATAACTTGCACCGTTAGTCTCCCGGTGCCTAGAAAACCCACTCCCTCAAATAGACATACTCTCATCTGCCCTACTGCAAAGCTGTCGGATACCCGGGGAGTCACTCTTACAACCGTTCTATTTCTCTCCCAGCGTCTTAGTGGAGTTTTGCAATCTCCATCTTTGTGAGCGAAGTACTTAAGGACCTTCTCGTAAGTGCCCGGGTAACTAACTTATTCTCTGTTTTATAGAGAATAGATCGTCTTTTCTGAGGCTGA
Source organism: Avahi laniger (assembly GCA_963575035.1). Classification (NCBI taxonomy): domain Eukaryota; kingdom Metazoa; phylum Chordata; class Mammalia; order Primates; family Indriidae; genus Avahi; species Avahi laniger. The sequence goes on from CAUYSK010076522.1 coordinate 7,527, forward strand.
AAGATAAGGAGGGAGTAGGTTTTCCCACCACTCCACCCCTCTGCGAGGACGCTGCTCTGCTTTGCATACTCTTTGTGACATATTACCCAAAAAGTTTCCCAAGGTGGACCTATTTTCTGCAAGCGAACAGACTGGCTTCTTCAGCACTGACGTCTTTCTCCTTCCTCCGGAGTGGCAAGAGCTGTCGTCAGTGGAGAGCAACACATTACCCCACCCTCCGCAAAGGAGCTGTCGCCTCCCTTTCATAGGCAAACGTCTCAGGGGCCTTCCTCATTTATGTGTTAACTCTGTTAGTGTCTGGCGGGTGGAGTTTCCTGCTTTAGAGCTGTTATCTTTCTCCCCTTCGGGCATTGGAAGGTCTGCAAAGGATTAACTCTACTCTGTCATAACCCTCTTACAGAATGTTGGTGGCACTTGTCCTCCACTCACTCAGTAGGTTGATATGAGTCATTTTACATCCCAAATGTAAACACATTCCCCCTGCTCCACCACGCCACACCCTTGCTTAGTATACCAACCCCTGGCAACCTCACTGACCAAAATTTCATGTAGTTTACAGTTCTTCTGCTCCAGTCATGTTACTATTTTGCACAATTCTTAGCTCCTTGGAGAATTGCCTGACTTCCGGGGGTACCTTGCTAAATTGCTTCACAAACTCCTGTCTTCAGAACCTCTTTTATTGATTTCAAGTTGTCCCCCTGGGAGATCTCTCTTTCTCCTACTGAATGTCCTACTGAATGGTTTGACCCCAAGGGACACCGCACAAAGAAAAGTATGACAGATATCCATGAAATAATGATATAATAGTTAAGAATTGAGGTTCTGAAGTCAGATTGTCTAAAGTCAGATTTTGCCATTTACTAGAGAACTTTGCCATTTACTGTGAGAATTTGGTAAAGTTATTGACTCTGTTTCTCAGCCTCTCAGTGATCAAGCAGATAAAAAATAGGGCTGGGCACAGTGGCTCACACTTATAATCACAGCAATTTGGGAGGCCAAGGTGGGAAGATCTCTTGAGGCCAGGGGTTCAAGACCAACCTGGGTAACATAGCGAGACCCTGTCTTTACAAAAAATTACAAACTTAGCACATGCCTGTCCAAGGTGGGAGGCCAAGGTGGGAGGATCCTCGGAGCCCAGGAGTTTGAGGTTACTGTGAACTATGGTTGGGCCACTGCACTCCAGCCTGGGTGACAGAATAAGACAGTCTCTTAAAAAAAAAGTAAATTACAGAAGATCTTATAAATTAATTAAATGAATCTGATTGATAATACATCAATTTATATATCCTAAAAATAGAATATGCTTTCCTTTCAATTGCCCATGAACACACACAAAAAACTATTAGGCCACAGAGAAAAACTTCAGCAAAATACAAACAGTAGAAATAACGAAGGTGGTATTCTCTGATTATACTGCAATACAACTAGAAATTCATAAAAATTGAGGGAGGGGAAACCTTTCTGTGTGGAAATTCAAAACTGTTTTAAACAGTTCTAATAACAAAGAGAAACCACCACCTGAAACTGCAGACAATAAAAACACAACATATAAAAAGGTGGGATACTACTAAGGTAGAAACCAGAGGAAAAGGTACAGCCTTAAAGACTTCCATTTTTTAAAATAAGAATTAAGACTCTAACTCGAAAGTTAGGGGAGAAAACAACAAAATAAATTGGAGCAAAGCAAAAGGATTTAATTAGTAAAGAAACAAGCAAAAATTTAATAAGTTTGGAAAAAGAAAGACAGAGGTGTTAAGTTTAAAAACCAATTTAATAGGGAAACCATCCCCTATTCGATTCTAGGGAAAAAGGGAAACAGTTTTAGTATGTCAATAAATATGAGAGAAAATAACCATAAAAACAGAAAATTAAAAAAATCACAATAAACTACTTTGCTCAATTTTATGAAAATCATTTTGAAAAACTGGATGAAATACAAAAATTTCTAAAATGATATAATTTACCAAATCTACAGAAGAGATTAAAAACAAAAACTTAAACCGACTTCCGTAGAACTATGTAAAGTTGTCAAAGAGCTCCCTCATAAAAAGCAGCACACCTAAATTGGAAATCATACTAAATTTAAAAAGCATATTATTCTAATAGTTTTCTATTATTTCAGAGAAATTTAATAAAGAAGGAAAATGTCTAACTTCTTTCTCTGAAGTGAGTACAACACTGATATCAAAACCTGAAAAAAAATTAAAAAGTATCTGTGAGACTACCAATATCACCAATATCAATGCAGAAAATAAAATCGCAAATAAAATATTAATGGAATATAAAAAAATACACCATGGCCAAGTGAGATTATTCTGGAAATACAAGGATGTTCATATGTTAGGAAAATTATCATATGAAAATACTAGGAAAAAAGTCATATGTTCAATGTCACGGATTCTAAAAAGTCATTGATAAAATTCAATAACCACAATAAAACTTTAAAAAATTGGTACTTCCTTAACATGATATATATAACTCAGCACAAAAGCTGATATTTTGAGTAATGGGGAAATACTTAAAGTATCCTCACTAAAATTAGAAAAAAGACAAAGATATTCTCGTCATTATTATTTAATATTATATTTGATATACCAGGCAACACCATTAGACAAAAGAAGGAAATTGGAAGTATAATTGTGAGTAAAAGATGTGAGTAAAACTATTACTATTTTCAGGAATTATGACTGTAACTGGAAGACCCAAAGACTCAACAAAACAACAAAACTACTGAATAGGCCAGGTGTGGTGGCTCACACCTGTAATCCTAGCATTCTGGGAGGCTGAGGTGGGAGGATTGCTTGAACTCAGGACATGGAGACCAGTCTGAGCAAGAGTGAGACCCTGTCTCTACCAAAAATAGAAAAAATTAGCCAGATGTAGTGGCACACTCCTGTAGTCTCAGCCGCTCAGGAGGCTGAGGCAGGAGGATTGCTTGAGCCCATGAGTTTGAGGTTGCTGTGAGCTAGGCTGACTCCACAGCACTCTAGCCAGGTCAACAGAGTGAGACTCTGTCTCAAAAAATAAAAGAACAAAACAAACAAACAGACAAACAAAAAAACTACTGAATAATTAGCCAGGTGTGGTGGCACGTGCCTGTAGTCCCAGCTACTCCGGAGACTGAGGCAGGAGGATCGCTTGAAGACAGAAGTTCGAGGCTGCAGGGTGCTATGATCACACCACTGCATTCCAGCCTGGGTGAAAGATCGAGAAATGTCTCAATAAACAAAAAACAAACAAACAAAAAACCCCCAGACTGCTGAATAATAAAAGACTCAGAGAGTTTGTGACAAATTAGATAACTGTGTAGAAATCAGTGTCTTTCATATATACAAATTGCAACCAGATAGAAAATATAACGGCAGAAAAGACCCATTTACAACAGCAACGAAAAGATAAGATACTTAGAAATAAACTTAAAATATACAAGACTTTTATGAAGAAAAGTTAAAAAACCCAGCAAAAGACTTCAACAAATAGAAAAATATGCGATGGTTTCCTGTCAGGTAGACTCACATTGTAAAGAATCTCCCTAATTTAATTGATAATTAGTGTCAGTCCCTCTAGAAGCAGAAGCCGCTGGGCATGGTGGCTCACACCTGTAGTCCCAGCTACTTGGGAGGCTGAGGCAGGAGGATCCCTTGAGCCCAGGAATTGGAGGTCAACCTGAGCAACACAGCAAGACCCAGTCTCTTTGTTACACACACACAACAGAAGCCAAGATGGAATTAAATGTGCAAAAATTTCGTTAAAGGAATATGCTTTTTGAAAGGAAATAGAAGAGTCAAAGAAGACTGAGAGAGCTGTCAGACCACAAAGCAATGAAGGAGGAGGGAGAAAAGTTAGGAGGAAGCTTCCGGGGCCTTCTGAGGAAGGTGCGGAAAAGCTGTTAGAGAATTCTTGAGCCAAAGTCAATACATTCCCCGTAGCAGGAGGTCTGGGGGTCTGGGAGGCACATCCTCACAGCTGCCACAGCACTCCCCTGTGCCACACACACCTACTTCTTCACGCAGGTTCAGGGAGCAGCCCCCCCATGGTTCTCAGGGGCACTTCTTCCTGGGGAAACACAAGAGTGAGGTTAGTGGGAAGATCGCAGCCTTTGTTGCTGCAGTTGATCTTGGGGCCACAGCTGGTACTCATCCTCTGCCTCATCCACTATTCATTCGAAATTCCCTTCACGCTCAACTGTCACCTGGGCTTACCTGGTGCTGCGACTCAAATCCTCATACGTAAAGGGTCTGGGTACACGACAGTCCAACCCTTCTTAGTTTGGGGTTGGTGCATGTGTCTGTTCATGGTTACAGTGGGGCAAGGGCATAGCAGGAGGTGCTCAGCTGGATCTCCTGGTTCTGCCACCATTGTATAAAAGCATCTCCAGCTCCTTGCTGAGCAAGGTCATTTGTCCCTTCATCGGTGGTGGCTCCTTTACTCTTCTGCTGTTCCCAGAGCACAAGGAGTCCAAAGTGTCCTGGTGGCATCTGTAACCAGTATAGATCAATGGTACCTTTGCTGTGTCTCTTGGCAAGAATGTGTTCACTTTGGTAACAGGACCTTGAATCCTGCAGAGGTTTGGGGGTGGGAAGTACAAAATCCCCAGTGGATCATTGGCAGTGATGCTAAGTAGAGCAACTCTTGGTTCCACTCCTCGATTCCCATTCCCATGTATCCTTCCTGCTGGGGACACAGCTCCATACAGAGGTCTCTGATTTAATAAATGTGTAGCATCCTGTGGGATGCTATCCCATCGTTTCAGAGAGTTTCCTCCAAGGTATCATTTCAGTTGCGCCTTTGGATATCTGTTCCAGCATTCTAGAAGGCCAGTATGTGATGTGATGAATGGATCCCATGTCATGAGTTCACTCCTATATTTCTTTCGCTGATCAGATCCTATGTGTGTGGAATTCCCTGTTTGTGGTTCAGGCATTCCATGAGCCTTAGATAATGGTGAGGGTTGAGCTTCCACAGGCAGAAAAGGCAAACCGTTACCCAGAATAGGGATCTATCCTCGTGAGGATGAAGTTCTGGTCCTTCTAGAGTGAAAGAGGCCTCATGTAGTCAACTTGCCGCCAAGCAGCCAGTTGGTGTCCTCAAGGGATGGTGCTGGATCAGAGGCTCAGTGTTGGTCTCTCTTGCTGACAAGAGGGACATCCAGAAGTAGCAGTAACCAGATCCGCTTTGGAAAGGGGGAGTCCTTGCCAGTGGGCCTACACATATCTTCTGTCCCTGAGAGCATGGCCGCTCCCGCCAGGTGCCCATCACACCACCCACTTCTGCCCAACTTCAACTGGTTGAGTGATTTTGTCAGTGCTTCTTCCATTGTAGATGTTTTCCGGTGGGTGTTAACACGTGACACAAAAATCTTCACACTGTGTCCCCAGTCCCACGTGTTCATCCTCATGGCTCTACCACAGATAGTTTTGTCTTCTATCTTTCAGTCAGTCCTTTGCCTTCTAGGCCCCTGGCTGAAGGCCAAGCCATTGGCTACTGCTCAGGAATCTGTGTGGCTTTTCATCTCACCGAGACACAAACACACATTAGCCTAGGCCTACACAGGGGCAGGGTCGCCAATATCGCTGTCTCCCACCTCCACATCTTGTCCCTCTGAAAGGTCTTCTGGGCAATGACAGGTCTTCCGAGCTGTCATCTCCTATGATAACAATACCTTTTTTTGAATACTTCTTGAAGGACCTGCCTAAGGTTGTTTTACAGTTAACTTTTTTAAAAACTATAAGTTGAAGGAATACACTCTTAAAATAACGACAAAAAGTACAGTATACAGCCTGAGCAAGAGCGAGATCCCATCTCTTCAAA
>CAUYSK010076524.1:0-31285 GCA_963575035.1 Avahi laniger
CCAGTGTCTGGCAAATAAGTGTAAGGGAGAGTGACCATCTCCATTTCAGATACTCAGTGGAATACAGTGATGGACGAGTTCTCGAAAAACCAGGAGGAGGAAAGATTTCCCTTGGACCTGGAAGGGGAATAGAGGTTTGTGACGCCTTCTAAGAGCAGACAGGGGAACACTGCTTATGGGTAGTGTGTGGGAGTCAGAGTTGCAGGTATGGGGAGCCTCCGCTACACCAAATATTTCCATGTCCTGAAACAGCTGGATCTGAAGAGGTCCACCAGCTGGGGACAGGGCTCGCCTCTGCTGCAGACACAGGAGGCCTCCCTGTGTAACTGCTTTGCCACAGCTGTGTGCATGTGTGTATATGTGCATGTGTATGTGCACATGTGTGTATATGTGCACATGAGTATTTGCGTGCATGTCTGCACATACATGCATTATGTGTGTATGTGTGTGCATGTGTGTTCCAACTGATGACTGATATTGAGTTCTTTCTATGGTTCATTTTGGGTACCGACAAGAGCTCGCAGTTGCAGTAAAGTTTTTTGTGCTTATGAAATTGGTCATACTACTGATTTTGTTTCCATTAGAAAACTCAAGCAACTCAGTGGTAACCTTGATGTTTATGGTAGAAACGTGAAAAATATAGGCAAGGAAAAAGAAAATAAAGATCACTTTTAACCCACCACTCAGAGATAATCTCTATCTGCATTTTGATATATATTCATTCTCTTTCCCTCTCCCTCTCTTTCTCTCCTTTTCTCCCTCCCCAAAGTCATACTGGACATACTGGATATTTTTTAAAATCTGGCTTTTACACATACACACACTTTATATATTTATTGTGAAAACATTTTTAAGTCATTGCATATTCTTCTATAATATTATTTTTGGTGATTATAAAATGTGCCACAATTTATTTACTAAACCCTCCATTGTTGGATATTATTATTCTTTCAGATTTTTGCTGTTACAAACATATCTCTGATAAGAAGTTTATAAATCTTTTTGTGCATCCATTAATTAATCTTGAAGAAATCACAAACTTTGGAATTTATAGTCCTGTAATATCTCTAATGATTTCTGAGGGTTTGTTGACCACAGCTTGAGAATAAATTCCTTTGAATACATACCCGAAAGGGGGCTTTGACAGCTCAAGAAAGATCTGAAATGATAAGGCTTTCCACATTACTCCACACGATCGCTTTGCACCCTGCAGGGTTGTGGAACTGCGTGATTCCAGGATTCTGTGATCAGATTCTATTTGCGGCGACACGCTGCAGTACCAGCTCTTTGTCTCTAGATGGCAATGTTTCACCAGGTTAAAAGCCTGCTCTGCCAGAGACAGAGGTGTAACAATAGTTTCTGTAGTTGTGTATGGATCTACTAATCTACTAAAACTTAGAAGACAGACAACAATGGGGAACTGTCGCATAACTTTTGTCTATGAAACATTATTTATTCAAGGCCAAGACTCAATAAGTCCTATGTTGATGTTAGCTCTTTGTGACCTGCCTCTTAAGAAAGGGGTGACTATTGACAAGGACATGGATGTTGGCAAATCCTGCAGCTTGAAAAGATGGATATTATCTTCCATCCACAAAGTTCTTGTCTTAATTCTACCCTGGCACATTTACTCTCTATTTCCCAGGCTAACTTGGCAGGGGGTGACCCTCACTTTCCCTTCTTAGCCCCAACTATGACTCTCCAATATGTTTTCTATCTCTGGGTTCTTTCTGATCTGGGGGCATTAGAATCTTCCCTTCTCTGAGGACAGGACTGGTGGTGTACCCTGCAAATCACTCACCCACCTGTCTCTCTGTGACCAGCCTCTCTCCTGCATAAATAGAGCAGGTCTTGAATTTGAACATGAACGTTTCTGGGTGGGTGGCTGCCCTCCAGGACAGCCCAAATCTTCCTTATAGCACTGAAGAAATACTTCAGAGATATGGGTAAGAACCTTGTCACTCATAGGTTGATCACCGAGAGAAAATTCTATTAGGTCTTTGTTCACCTGGCAAACTCCTGCGCATCTTTCATCTCAAATTTCTCATTCTCTGCGTAGCTTCTCTTGGGCCCTCTAGTTCCAATGATAGCAGCTTTTTTCCTTTGTGTTCCCAAATGCACTCATTCATTCTTTGTTTCAAATATTTATTGAGTGCTAACTATGTCTGGAGTATAACAAACAAGACAGACATGGTTTTTGCTTTTCATAGATCAGTAGGAAATGAAATGTCATTTAGTTATTAACAATATTTTTGACAAGCATCATGGAGGACAAGTACAGGTATTTTAATTCCTTGCAGGATTTAAAAATTTCTACAGAAGTTAAAACAATCCAGTTTGGGAAGCCAAGAAAGATCAGGAGCTGGCAGGGGAAGGCAGAATGGCGAGAGACAGGGCAGGGAGGAAAGCAGTGCACGGGCTCCAGCACAGAGGGACGGAGAGTACATGTGAGGAACTGAGGGTGGGTCCAGGCTGGCCAGTGCCAGTGGAGACTGGCATGAGATGAGGCCGGAGAGTGCCCATCTGTACTGTGGGTTTTGCATTTGTCTAAGAGCATGTGGGAAACTATGTGGAGGTTTAAAAGAAGAAAGTGATGTGATCGAATTTGACTCAGAGAAGCTCGCTCTGGCAGATAAGTGGAGATTGGTTCAGCGTACGGATGCTGGGAGACCAGCTGGGAAGCCCTGCGGTCTTGCAGACATAAGGTTTTAGTGGTGATGGGGATGAAGGCGATGGATTCCAGAGATGTTTAAGAGATGGAGGAGGCAAGAGTTAGTAACTAATTCTATGAGGAGTGAGGGAGAGGGAGTAATCAAGGATAACATCCAAGTATCTGGCTTCAGCAAGTAGTGGAGTTTATGAAGACATGGCTACAATTTCACGAGGTCAGCTTTGGACAAGTAGCATTGAAATGCCTGAGAAATACCCAAGTGGTATTGTCAAATATATGGATCTGGGATCTGAAAGGGAGTTGGGTAGGACAGCGGTCCTCAAAGTGTCACCTGGGAACTTATTAGGAATGCAAATCCTTTTGCTTCATTCCGGACCTCATGAATCAGAGACTCTGGGAGTGGAGCCCAGCAAGCTGTGGTTTAACAAGCTCCCCGGGTGATTCTGATTCATGCTCAAGTTTGAGAACTACTAGAATATATCCCCAACATTTAGAAGGTTTGTAGAGGAGGATGAGTAATCAAAGACTCCCAGGCAATGACGGGAGTCGTAGGAGGAAAATTAAGGAGGTATAGAGTCACTGAAGCCAAACGAGAGTGAGGTCATGTGTGTGGAAGGCTCCTTAGAGGTCAAATGAAAACTGAAATGAGTCCGTTGAGTTAACAATTGGTGCCTGTAGCTAGAACAACTATGAGGGAACAGTGGAGCAAGCAGTCCTCTGAATGTAGGTTAAGAAATGAGTGGAAAGGAAAAAATGGGGGTGGCATATTTCTCTTTGATAAGCTTGCCTTAGAATAGGAAATGAAAGATGGCTGGCAGCTGACGGGGAATGTGAGGCTGGGGTTTTTTTTTTTTTATTGTATGTTTTCTGAGCATACATAACAGAAAAGTGCACAAATCACAAATACAAGGCTCAACTCAGACAAGTTGGTGCACAAATTCAGTTGTTCACAAACATGGAAAGCAGCAGGGAATGATGTCCTATTCCGGGAGCACAGCCCTCCTCTGTATACAGCCACATCAGCCCAAGCCCACAGGATGCAGGAGACGAGACACAGGTACATTTGATGATTCTTGTGCTTGGGGGCTCCACCCAGCACCTGGAAATGCTGGATGGTGGTCACCTGAGCCCTTCACCTGAAAGGTATCTCTCTTTTCCCCAGGAAGCTTGTGAGAAGACTCAGGATGGGGAGGGACCTTACCTCTGGCTCCAGGGGTAGATTTTAATTAGTTTAAATTTATCGTGGTAATATCTTTCTCCTTGCCAGTGATTAGTTCAGTACCTAGGCCTTGACCAATCAGAGCAATTCTCACTGGTCCAGGTGTGGATAAGCAAACTAAGCTGGCCCAATTAGAATGAAGGATAAGGTTTTTATTCCATGGTTTGGGTGCAAGATGTTCAGTCTCTTACACTGGGTGAGAACAAGGAGGCATGTTGCTTCGTGGTCTTCTTTCAACAGCGAAGGAAGCTAGTCTACAGATAAACCTACTCAAAGGGAGGGCAGCGCAAAGCAAGAGAATTGCAGGGATACGGTGCCAGAGCCTGGAAGGAACTTCACCAGCATCCTCATGACCTCTGAATTTCTTGCTCTGGGAGATACAGGAATTATCTTGGCCAATTTGATTCAGCTTTGCTGTTTCTCAGAGCGGAGAACATCCTGACACAGGTAGGTATCATTGTTCTCTTGAGTACATTGATGAGGAAACTGAAATTCAGAGGTGAAGTCACTTCCCAGCTAGACATTTGACCCCAAACTGCTTTATTTCTGAGCCCATGGTCTTATCTCCTGCACAATGCTCCTCCAGCCAAGCCTGAGTGTGTGCTCTCTCTCAATCCTTAGAAGATTTCTTTCTTGGGAGGCCGCTTGCTTCTCCATACAAATAAACTTATGCTGGTCTGTGTTTATCAGGACATGGGGGACAACACATGGCACACTCAAGAAGGGTAATTAAGAAGAGTTCAATAAAGGACTCTTTACAAAGGGGTGGGAAGGGTTAAGGGAAACCACAAAAGGCAAATGAAACACCCCAGAGCTAGCAATAGACAGTCATTTCTACCTTTAGATCCAAAGGGGCACGATAGGAGTGGGGACAATTAGGGGAAACTGGAGACAGATGCCACTCTGGACTTGGCAGAAGGTCACCTTCCGGAGCCAAGGTTTTCAGTGGAGGATTGTGGTCATGCCTCAAACTGTGGCAAGACAGTAAGGGAGCCTGGGTCATACATATTTCAACTGCTTTTTTCCCCCTACCCTTCAGTCTCCTGTTAGTATTCCTTGAGAAGCCAAAGAGCAAAGGGGCTTGGGTGATGCAGTCCATAGAACAGTGAACAGAGAAGGAAGAAGGGTGGAAAATAGATCTGGAGGAGTAAATGGAAGACACCTGACACAAGGAACCTCTCACTTCCCACCAGTTTCCCAGACTTGCCCGGTGCTGCGGATGGGTTAACCTGGGAAGTTAACCAACTTTATAGGATAGACTCAGAAAAGATTATCTTGCGGGATATTCCATACAAAGGGTTTTGCAACCTACACCCAAAGGAGGGGAAGAAATTAGGACTAGGTAGAGAGAAAATGAGATGCAATGTAGTCCCAAAAAGCCCTCAGCCAATCCCGTGGGCAGCTCTTGGCCTGGGGTTGCCCTTCAGAATTCTCCAGAGTTGAGGACTAGGCATTTTATAGCCCTATGTTGATCAGTCATTAGATGTAGTCTCTGAGTATTCAGGTATCACTGTCAACTCAGATGCTGTCAATAGTCTTTACCATGTTTGGATTTCCCTTTCTTGGCTGTACAGTTTCCTGAATCAACTGCCTAGGTCTCCTGGGGAAGAGACTGGGGCAATCACTCCTGGCACACTTGCCATAGTGTTGCTGGGTTCTTCTTCCTGGAGACCTGGCTTCTCCTTCCATCAGTGGGTTCTGATTCTGAAAATGGGCTCAGGCCTAGAAACTGAGAAAGGGACATGACTTTGCATTGAGATGACAGCCTTCAGACTCCTGATTAACCATCTGCGGTTTCTTTGATTGTACAGCTTTGAGTACCCTTGTTGACTGCCCATCTAATTCACTGCCAGTGAAGCTGTTTTCTATTAACCATCTCCTTAGGTCATGCTCTCTTTTGCTGCCACTTTGTCATTGCCACTCATTACTTTTTTTTTTTTTTTACTTTAAAAATGATTATGGGTACACAATCATTATATATCACTATAAGGTACATGTGATGTTTTGATACAGGCATACGATGTGAATTAATCGAATCAGGGTAATTGGGGTATCCATCACCGCAGGCATTGATCATTTCTTTGTGTTAGGAACATTCTAATTACTCTCTCTTACTTTAAAGTATACCCTAACTTAGTGGGGATTAGAGTCACTATGTTGTACTATCAAATATTTTTCATTGTAGCTAACTAACTACATTTCGCACCCATTACTGTCTCCACTACCCTTCCCAGCCTCTGGTAACCATCGTTCTACTCTCTGTCTCTATGAGATCAATTGTTTTTTTTTTTTTTTATTTCAGCATATTATGGGGGCACAGATGTTTAGGTTACGTATGTTGCCCTTGCCCCCCTCCCTCCCCAAGTCTGAGTTTCAAGTGTGTCCATCCCTCGTATGGTGCACATTGCACTATTTGTGTATGCAAATACCCATCGCCTTCTCCTCCCTCTCCCCTCCTCCCTGCCCGACGTCCAATAGATGTTATTCTTATATGTGCACTTATGTGTTGATCAGTTAATAGCAATTTGATGATGAGTACATTTAGCTCCCACATATGAGTGAGAACATGTGAGATTTGTCTTTCTGTGCTTGGCTTGTTTCACTTAGCAATGTTCTCCAGTTCCATCCATGTTGTTGCAAATGGCAGGATTTCATTCTTTTTTTGTGGCTATGTACTGTTGTGTATATGTACCACAATTTCTTCATCCATTCATGGACACTTAGGTTGATTCCAAATCTTGGCTATTGAAAACAGTGCTGCAATAAACATGGGGGTGCCACACTGCCTGTAGTTGGGGGAGGGGTGACACAGGCACTGGCTCAGCTGCAGCTGCTGGTGGCTGGGTCACACGTACCCCAAGTCCATTGGCTCTGAGCCAGCACAGCCACAGAAATTGCCCAAGGCCTGCAGCCCTTGTGGCTTGAATGCCTTACAAATTTAGTCTGGGCTTCAGGCTGCCTTCTGTCAGCCAGTGGCGGGTTAGCTGGAACTCGGATTTCAGGGAGGAGGATTTCCCTCTGGCTGGGCTGCTCTCAGTGCTCCCTCCATGGGCACCTGCAGAATTCTGCCCCGTGCAGTGTTCCCCTGTGCCAGGGTGGCCTTGCAAAGTCCCACAATCACTTCACTCCTCCTCCTCCAGACACACAGGTTCTCTCTCCACTTGGCATGCTGACAGAGCGCTGCCAGGGCATGGGGCAGGGGTGATGTAGGCAACGCAAGACTGTCTTTTCTGCCTTCTTCAGTGCCTCTCTCCTTGACATAATGTCAAAACCAGGTACTATGATCACTCACCTGAGTTTTGGTTCTTCTGAAGGCACTTGTTTTTGTGGACAGTTGTTGAACTTGGCATTTGTGTGGATGGGTGATCACTGGAGGTTTCTATTTGGTCATCTTGCTCCCTCATTACAATATTTTCATCCACCTGGCTTCTCCTGTTTAAGTGCTGACACATGGCCTTGATGGTCTCAAGGATCTAAGATACCCGTTGCTATTAGTGAGCTCATTTCTGCATCCCCTGCTATCTGGTAGGTAGGCAAACCACCACAAAACTTTCTAATGATACTGTTGCCCCTCTCACTAGACATTCCTTATTTCTTTGGCAAATCATGTACCCTCCAGCCCTGCTGTGAAACAAAGTAGTCTGGTGCATTTTCTGGCCTTACATAGTATACCCATTTTCACATGCTCACTTTTCTAAGTCTGACAGTAAGTTTGGTATTTCTGTCTCATTTAGTATGGGCCATTGCAATTTTCATGGTCCTAGCGGCCATCCTAGCAGTAATTCACACCATTTCCAAGGGTTCTTAGCAGAGTGTTAAATGCTTGTTATGAGAAATTACTCACATACCAAATAAACTCTTTTTTTTTTTCCAAATAAACTCTTTTATAGAAATGTGGTTTACCTACGTTGTTCTAGGACACTCAGAATCCAGTCCTATTTATAGCTTTCTGGCTACCACTGCACCATGCAACTAATTTAGGGTAAAGTACCTCTCCTTCCAGCACGCTCCCAAGTGAGTTACGTTGTGACTTAATCATATTTATTGGTCAAGTGCCTAGGAGTGAACGCAGAATAGATCCTCGGGGGATACGTGTTCTGTTGCACGGGTGAGATGTCTGCATGATCCTCAAGCAAAAGCGTGCTAACCTGTGACTGGGAGTAATGGTTTGCTTTTGCAGGATTAGAGAATTTACAGCAGTCTGGTGATTCAAGATTTTTGAGTCCATTAGCCTACATGTCCTCATCCCATGTGCCAGCATCCTATTCTTTTCGAGTGAGGGTCCTGCCTGTAGCATAGCTGATCTGCGTTGGTTAGGAGTTTAATCGTCTATGAAACGTTGCTAGGTAGAGTCCACCACTTTCTCTCCCCTCCTGCTAAGGAGGTAAGAACCTCTTTATTTGCTACCAAGGAAGTACTCTGACTTTTACATTTGGCTTTTAATTGCCAATTTACCCACCTCTTTTCAGGCCATCTTTTATCTTTTTTCAGAGCACCAACAGATGGCAATAACCACCCTATTCCATGCCCTTACGGTTCTATTTCTCCCTTTCCTTCAAAATCCAGCTAATGCATTCCCTTCTACCAAAAAAGTTTCAACAGTTACACTATTACCTTGTGCCAGGGAATATGTGTGCTGCCCCATTAGAGATGGGCCCTCATTGCCAGCAGGTGGGCAGGTGATCCAGGTTCGAAATTCTTATCTTGGCATTTCTTTTTTCACTCCTGATACAAACAGTTCCAGATTGGGTTCCCTGAGAAGCAGACTGTACAATGGAGGAAGGAGGCTTATTAGGGAGTTTTTTGGCAATGCTCTTGAGATCAATGCTTGTGGACAGAAAGGCAGGAAGGGAAACTGAGCTCCGATGTAGAGCCAGTAGGGCCTCAACTGACCTCACAGAAAGCTCTGAAGCTGATATGTCCCTTGTGCTAAGTTGCAATGAGGAGATTGGACCTTTATGGCCCCATATTGGCCAGTCCTAGGTATGGGCTGCCCTGGAAGGGGGTCTGATTTTAGGCAAAGCAGTTTTCTTCAGCTAATTCTAGTCTCCATAAGGATTGATAGCTACACTGCCAGCAGCTCAGGAAGTAAGTCCTTAATTCCTGCAGGAGGATCTGGTAGCCCATTAGAACATCCTCCATATCCAAATACATCTAACTCTTACAATGAACAAGCTTAAGCTGGGATGGAAAAGGATGACCTGGGAATGTGAGCAACATGAGGGCAGTGATTTTTATCTGTCTTGTGTGTTGCTGTATTCCTAGAACAATTCCAGGCATGTAGTATGGGCTCCAGAAATATGTGTTGAACAAATGCTTGTCACTCTCAGATTCATAGATTCTGACATAGTATGTAGTGTGTTTTCCTACCCCTTTAGTCAGGACTATTTCTGCTGAACAAAATATTTCCACTGCTATAGTTTGGCCATCAAGTTCAATCAATGTTTAGTGAATTAATATTTATAAACTGATGTTAAAATGGAAAAAAATATCTGATTCCCTCATTTTATGAGACTTATTTAGATGACTGAGTCATAGTGTTATTCCTGACTCTTCTTTCTTAAAAATCACTGGGCAACATAAAATTCATTTGTATGTATGGGCCTAAGTTCTTAGAGCTGTTGATGCACCTACGATAGAAAAATCTAACTTTTGTTTGGCATTGAAGTATCTGACCTCTTCAGAAATGTTTTGGGCAGCCAAATAATAATATTCATTTATAGAGAGGACAAATACACAAACTAACAGAATATCTTCCCCTGCTAGATATTGTCAAACTAATAAGGAAATGTAGTAAAAAGTGAAAATCCCTTAGGAAGCAACATTAAAATCCTTGCACAAATATGTCATTGAACACAAATAATGCCTACCTATTCCACTTTTCTCATTTGTACTATGAATAGCTGCTATAGATAGAAATACACATGTATATGTGAATATGCATCACATAAGATTAGTCTATATTGCTGCAATTTGCATAGATTTGTAGATTTAAATTCTTTTGGAAAATCATCAAATAATTTCATACTACTCATCTCATTCACTCTTGTTAAATGTCTTAATGGGTAGCAAAATTTGTAAATATATAATTATAGAGCACACCTTCAATAATTTTTATAAAATAAATAGCAGTGGTAGTAGCAGCATATGATATTTAAGTGTTACTTTTGTGCCAGACATTGTCCTGAGTGTCTCAGTGTCACATCTTACATATTTCTCACAGGCATCCTAATTCCAAAGCCTGTATTCCCAACCTCTAGCCACATTCCCGTCCAGTGGCCTGTTGGCTAGTCTTGAGGACCACTGTTCTTCCCTGCATCAGCTCACTGGCAGCTCCCACTGACAATGGGCATGAAAGAGACTTGCAGGTCTAATGCTTTTCTTCTTTCACATTAGGTCAGTTAATTGGAATCATTCTATGAAAGTGATTGTTTCTACTAAGATTCAGCCAAAGAAGAAATAGGAAAGTGTTGAGGGTGGTCACAGAATTTGTAGTTTCTGAATAGCTCTGCTGTCCTGTTCCTTTGGGTCTCTTTACGTGACATTTCTGCTACTCTACTCATGGCCTGTCTTGTCCCTTCCATTGCTGACCTGACGGTCTTCTCACTCTTGCAGTTCCAACATTCCTTCCTGTTTTAGGGACATCTTCTTAATTTTCCAGGCTTACTGAGGACTTGCCTGTGCTCTGTCCTCCTTCCCACCTCCCTGTCCTTTCTCTCTCTCTATAGTGTGTATATTTATATATGTCCATTATAGGAATTGTATTATTTCAAAAATGGAATGACTCATAGAGCTATTAGGCTATGAGATACTTAGGGGTGTAATATGGGTCTTTTAATGGTTGAATTCCTAGCTGTTTGCACAGTATCTTGCACAATTGTTGGTTGAATGAGTAAATACAAGAATAGATAGAAGCTTGGAGAAATTCTAGGACCAAAAGGGATGTGTGGGCAAAAATAGCCTTCTCAAGGGATAAAAATGTAGGGCATATGGCTGAGTTATCAATGCACACAGACTAGATATGCCATAAAAATACTTCCTTCCCATCCCAGGAAGGACTCTTGATCCTGCGTTTAGCCTTTTGATACTTGCTACTCTGAATGAGAACAGAAATCTCTTTTCTATAGTAGCTCATTTCATCATGTACAAGATACCAAACAACTAGTTTCACTCTTTGTTATTAATGACCTCCCCAGTTAATTCACTGAATTAATGTCACTGT
Organism: Avahi laniger; assembly: GCA_963575035.1. Classification (NCBI taxonomy): domain Eukaryota; kingdom Metazoa; phylum Chordata; class Mammalia; order Primates; family Indriidae; genus Avahi; species Avahi laniger. The sequence continues at coordinate 11,113 of CAUYSK010076524.1, forward strand.
GAACTTATTAATGCCATCTCATTGTAGAATTTGCCATTTACTGCCAACCATTAAAGAAAAAGAAGAAAATTATTTGCTTGCTTTCTAGTGCTCCTTTAAATACCTTTAATACATTCCTCCTCTTTCAGGTTCCATTGGGTTTTTTTTTTTTATTTCGGCATATTATGGGGGTACAGATGTTTAGGTTACGTATGTTGCCCTTGCCCCCCCCATTGGGTTTTTAATAGCCATATGCCCCTTCTCTTCCTTCTGTCGTTAAAGACATGCCCACCAGAAGAAGGAGCAACTTACACTGACCTTTCAGGTCCATAAATTATATAAATTGCAGAATTCCAAATGAAAATCAGTACGGGCCCCTTCTCTGTTCTTTCAGGTGATTAGATTATTTCTGCTTTTTTACATTTTTTTTTCTGTAAATAAGGGGCAATAATTGGGAGATGAGGAAGAACAGGACAATGGGAAGAAGTTTTAGAAAATGGCTCATCTAGAATAGGAAACATCAAGGGACTTAACAGGGTCACAATTCTCTCCCAATCACTGTGATGTCGCAGCTGGAGTCCTACCAGGAAATGAAGGCAGGTTGTGCTAATCAATGAGATGGAAAGAATCATTCAAGTTCTTCCTTTTTCTTCCACTGAATTATTTTTTCCTCAACATCTTTCTTCTGTGTTCTCCGAAAGCAGCAGTGTTGGATCTGAGATTCTTCGTCTCCCTTTGTCTTGACCTCTAACAGCCACATTGTGTCATGCGGTGTCTCAGCTCTGATAGGTCGGTGCCGAAGAGCAGGTTCTGAAGGATTCTTCGGTGATGTGCAGGACAGTTATTCAGGTGATTAACTGGACTCCGTATAGGTCAGGAAAGCAATGCTCGCCTGAGACTACCCCAGTTCTGGCACAGGTCAAGAGTGTTCACTAACCAAATTTGATTGAGCAGTTCATTACTGGACACTTTTGATCTCATGCTATCAAACTGAAAACTCTTACTCAGTCGAAATTGATACTGATTTTTTCCCTTTTCCTGCATTATGTTAAATGAACGTGGAGTAGGCTGACCTGTCTTCTCAATGCCACACCAGCTCCTCTTTATGATAAAAATGAGAACTTAGAATCTGGCATTTCCTCCCATTTCCAGTACATGACTTCATTAGAAACATTGCTACGAGCATGAAAGGTATATTTTAATTTAAAATGTACTATAAAAATCTCTGAGAATTTGGGGTGAATATGATAGTGGTAGATGACTCTGACAACTGTTATATGGAAAAGTTCAGTAGAATTGAGAATGAAGAACTTATTAGTCACGATGCTTTGAGCTGAGAAGGGGCTTATTCCTTATTTTATGTAGAAAGCAATGGCTTGACAATTTGTCAAGCCATTAATATTGAGTCTGAAGCTATGGAGTTGAATTTTTTTTGGTCATTACTTTTAACTTTTTGATGTCATTCTGATAACCAATTTCTATAATGCTCACTGGGTTAGAGATCTATTTTTTACTGGGGCGTTAAAATTAATCAGTCTGGTCACCTAAAAATTGCATTTTGGGCATAAAATATAGCTAAAGAAAAGCACAAGTGTAATATACTGCATACTTACACAGGACTGGAATTGTTTAAAGTTTATTTAAATTTAAATGAAATTTTTTAACACTTGGGATTTTATGAAGGACATATCAGTGATGAATTGAGATTGAAAGGAGACTTTGGAATGATGCATGTTTATTTTCATTAACAGGTTTAAATACACCACAAAACACATTATAGATAACACAGCCACAATCACAATATGATCCTTTCTCATTAAGGTCAAGGAAACCCTTCCCTAGGGGAAATGTCACATTCTTGGTCACTGTGCATCCTGGTCCTTGTCACAGCCCTTCTGCTCCTGCTGCAGTTCACTCCTGCTTTGCCTTCTGGTCTGAGGCAGCTGACAGTCAATAGGGCAGGCAAACCAACTCCAGAGCATTCTGCTTCCTTGTCTGCAGTTGTTCAAGGTTTAAACTCTAAATTCAGTTTTTGCTAACTGTTTTTCTGTATCGGGACGTGAAGCTGGGTATTTCAAAGTACCCCCTCTGCTTCCATAAAATACTTTAGCTACCGCTTACAAAATGGATACGTTCAGAGGTGGACAGGCTTTATAAGTCTCCGTCGTTTTGCAGGAGGTGGGGCTGACTTTCATCCAGAGTCCACTGAAACAATCTCTCTCACTGCTGAAAGCCTGGCACATAGTTTATTTCTATTTTGCTCTGTCAGTTTCCTCAACTGACATCAGTTAAAATGATCCATTTGCTATTAATACTTCAAGGGGTTTTGCTCTTTACCTAGTTCATGTATATTATGTTTGTGATTCACAAACTCATAAATGAGACCTCCTGAGAGGCAAGTCGTAGGCAAGAGGGTGGAGGTTATTCTACAGACCACACTGACAGCTATGGCAGGTTCCAGAAGCCACCTGACCATTACTTAATATAAAGTCCTTAAATCCTCTAGAGATATCTTGGTTTATTCTGATTACCTGATATATAGGTACCTGGCAGAAGGGGTATGATGGAAACACATGAATACATGGGCATATGCATGCACAACTGGAGTGCTTACTATGGGACACTGTTCTGCTTTACATATTTTAAAATCTGTTTATTCATTGGAATACTAATGGAATATTATAGTACCCCCTTATACTTTTAAAGTGTCCTCCCCTCTGAAGTAGGTGATATTATTACTGTTTTATAAGCAGGGATACAGGCACAGAAAGTCAAGTAATTTGCCTAAGGCCACATAATTATTAATACTAAAAGGTGAAGCCAGAAATGGATCCTAGGTAGTCAAGTCCAAATTCATACCTTAATGACCACGCTCATCGTCTGTTCCATCCAATTTGAGAAGCCTGAATATGGAGCTATCAGTGCTCTCTACAGCATCAACAATGGAGGTAAAACATTGTACATTTGATACCTCATGGCATTTTTCTCTTTAACCAGCCTATAAATCTTATGCTAGCTTTGTGCTGCTCCTGCCACTTTCTCTCCCCTTCCAAGTCATTTAATATAAACACACTTGGAAAGGATTTAAGTTGTAACTTAGAAATATCTTTATTATAAGATCAATTTCCTCCTTTCATTCTGAGAACATTGGGTCCCCAGTATGACGGAAACAAAGACAAAAGGTTTAGGGGCCATAATGAAAGTAGAAGCAAGAGGCAAAGACAACCTCTACTTCACAGTTTCTCTAGCATCGGCTCCTCTGTGTCATGTTCATTGTTTTCCACTCAAAGTGACTGGAAAGAAATTACTAGAACATGCATCTTCCTTGGTAAATTTCTAATAATTTCAGCATATCAAAGGGCTAAGCTTTTTTGGAAGATACAAAGATGTATTAGACAACATCTCTGCTGTCAGAATCTCTCACTTCTCTGCCCTCTGGTGAAATAGATTTAAATTCATCGAGGGCGGTAGTCTCATGTGAATCATCTTTTTATCTTCCCCACCCCCGGGTTAGGGTGCAGAAGGTTCACAGTACATGCTTGACATAGTGGTCCTATGTCTATGGGCTGGCTCTGAAATGAGTGAGTTGAGTCTGGGCTTCCCGGAGGCGTCCTGAAGCACCCAAATGCCTTGAGCCCCACTGTTGCCGTCTTGCTCGCAAGGGCTAATACATACCAGCAGGTGGCAGCAAACTTTTGCTTTTTGTCCCTCTCCTGCTGGTGATAAAAGTGTCTCAGCTAAACTCTGTGGCTCATCAGTGTCCTGCCTTTTCCATTTGATGCCTTTGGATCTAGTTTGCTAAGAAATTCACCTCCATCTACATCATCCTTAACTAGCACCCCCTTCAGAAGAAACTAGATTTCTGTAGAAGAAATTCAATTTGAATTAAAATGAGCCAACCTGCTTGGCCAATGTTTGCCCTTGTAGAGTCTGTGTGCCAGTAATGGTGGCCACCTGGGGAGATGTGGGGAGTGGGGGACAAACTGGACAGAGCCCTCTCCAGGAAAGCGCTGCTTCTGCGGATGTGCCCTTTGCCTCAGCCGCCCATGAACAACTGGTCTTGCAGAAAAGGCAACTGGGAGATACAGGGTGACCATACATCAAGGTGGCCTAGGATAGTTTCTTACGTCTGATATTCCAACATATTTATTATAGTAACAGTGCCCCTTGAACTCTCAAAGTGTTCTTGTTTACATGGCACATTTTGTGGTCATGAGTGGCCTAATGTCTCTAGCTGGGCCATCAGGTGAGCACAAGATGGGAATCAAAAGGAATTCTGAAACAATTGCCGCCACGAGTATCTAGGACTCGAGTAGCTAATGAGGACAAGTAGGGGTGGCATGGTGAGATTCCTGGACAAGAGGAGTACCTTGTGGGTTGGAGAAAATGCTTTTCTTCCCTTTTTTCAGAAGCTGGATGGCTTTGTGGCCAAATCATGAAGGAGGTGGCACATTTTCCCAGTGCTCTGACGTGTTGCCCAAGCTTCTTTTCTTCTCCTGAAGACACTCCAGGGAGCTGATTTACCAAAAACAGCCATGTGTTCTAAGAAGGGCACTTCCACAAATACAGAGTATTCAGCCATGCCACTGTGACTGTGGGTGGGGGGAGATGGAAAAGGGGGTCACCTGATGCTGAGCGTTAGCCTATCAAATTGCCCAGGTGTGAATGAATAGGAACCACTTATCACAGTGGTCACCTGCTAATCACTCCTTGCTTCAAAGTAATTTGCTAAACTAAGTAATATTGAAATTTGATTAAATTTTAGGATTCTGAATTGGCTCAAAATAATTATTAATGGCAAGGTACTTGCTAGTTAGAAGAAGCAAAACACATCAGAAACAGGAATTGTGACCATTTAAGAAATTTTGTTTTAAAATTAAAACAAAAACAAAAACTACCCACTCCAGCTCTTGGTGTGATTTGCATGTTACCAGACTACAGAGATGTTGGATCAGGGCCTAGACCTGGGCTCCCAGCAGTTCTAGGAGGGAGCGCTTTTAACTGGTGCTGGGGCTTTCTCTTCCAACAGAGACTTTCTGTAGCATCCAGTCGTTTGCCTCAGGCATTAATTATCATGCTCTGGTGTTGACCAGCTAACCCTTTTTAGGACTCTGCAAGAGGGGCCTAAACTGGGGAATTTAATGAGCTGAAGGCCTTCAAGCCAGATGATATTTTCTACTAAAAGATCTAGCCTCCTCTGAATATACCAGTTCTTCCTCCCTTTAATGAGGAAGTTCTGATTTACCAAAAACAGTAAATCAAGACCAAAAAGTGAGATGTTCTGCCTTCAGGACTAATGAACCCAAAGGCTGCTGTGTAGATCCTTCTGACCCTAATGGCCTATGGAAGAAGATGGAGGAGGCTTCACCTTTGAGACAATATTTTCATTTAGGGCCAGAATGAGTTCTTTAGAGGCCCCAAGCACTGAAAAGATTATCGTATCAGCCCCTTGTTGTATGATTCCCAATAATAGAAGAAAATTCTACATCAAAATATAAGACAAGATAAACAGTTTGGATTTTTCTATAAGATTATTTTAGAATGTCAAATATCAAATCCTTTAATTTCCCTATCCTCCTTTTCCCATTTTGTGTCCCTGTTTTGCTGGCACAGTACTGTGTTCTTAATCTGCCTATTGGGTAGCAGAGCACTTCCCACCTCTAGAGTTGTTTCTTCAAACGTGGTGGTTGGGTCACCTGTACAGGATCATGTGCAGAGCTTTGTACATGAGCTCGATGAGGACCTCAGGCTACTCCCTGGGCTAACTCGCCAGAATCTCTGGGGTCGGAATCCGCTGCTCAATGAGCTCCCCAGCTGATGCATGCACAAACTAAAATAAAGCTTGAGCACACTTATGTTCTACTGTGGAAATTCTATGGCCCTTGTAATCACTGGGGAGCTTAAAAAATACAGAGGATCCCTCAGTTTGTGCTGATTCAAGAGCTCAGGAAGAAAGCTCCGGGATGTCTGGGCGAAAAAAGCTCCATCGTGATTTCGTTGAGAATCATACGCTAGACTGGTGCAGTTCAATAGAAACACAATACCGGTCACACCTGTGTTTTAAATTTTTCTGGTAGCCACGTGAAAAAAGTAAAGTGAAACAGGTGGAATTAACTTTCAAAATATCTTAAATGTAAACCAACATACATAAAATAATATTTTAGCATGTAATCAATATAAAATTATTGACATGCTTTGCATTCCTTTTCTCAGATCTTTGACATCGGGTGTGGTTTACACTTGCAGCACACGTGAGGTTGTGCTAGCTGCCTGGCAAGGGCTCGGTAACCACACGTGGCACGTGGTCACAGTATCGCATAAGGCAGCTCCAGGCAGTCTCCCACGTAATCCAGAAGTGCTGGAACTGGGATGTTTCAAAAATACTATTTTGTCTGAGATCTCAGAGTCACTTTCGATTCCCAAACACCATTCTTAAAAATTCTTCCTTTATGAATTTTATCACCCTCCTCCTTTCCTTCCCTATTTCTCCTGTCCTGGTTCAGGCTCCCCATCACTTCGTCTTGGCTATTAAATTTCTCCATACCTCTACTTTCTCTTCAACCCACCTTGCCTGATAAGGCTTCCATTGTTCTTACAATGTAATTTTCAACATGACGGGCTCCTCTAGACCGTAATACTTCCAGGATATAAACACAGAATTGAAAGTTGGAAAAAAGTATAACATTCATTACTATGAACTGTTATTGGTATGGTATCTTACACTGTTACAAAGTAGATCCACACATCACGTTTACTTTGTGTGCCCAACCACCCTCTGAGGTAGTTACTATTCTCATTTTACAGCTGATAAAGTCAGGCTCATAACGAGTACCCGAAGAGAACATGTAGGGGAGAGTTGGGTTCCGTGAACCTGAGTGGAGTTGTAAGTGAAGGGATCTGAGGAGCCTGGGACCTGGCACAGAGTTCGGTGCCGAATACCTGCATGCATCGGCCATCGCACACCGTGGGAAGCAAGTTACACAGGCGGCCTGCTGGGTGGCTGTCGCAGGGTGAGCAGACTGGGTTTGGTGCCGTCAACGAGCTCCAGGAATAGCTGCCTCCGTCTGAGGGAATCGTGGCGACGAGCAGTGGTTTGTCCTGGCTTTTCAGGGAAAGTGCAGGGACAGCGAGGGTTGTTATACCTGAGCAGACAGCTGGTTCGCTCAACACACAGTGCCTCAGGAGACAGTTGAGGACGGTGGGAATCGCTGAAACAGGAATTCCAGGGGAAAAATCCCACCGCATTGAGAAGCCTGTTTTATTAGCCTTCTATTTTCTCCTCTACTTCATGTAAGGAAACCATATTAAATTAATAATCCTTTACTCAGCACTGACTATGAGGAGGCATTACGGGATAGACCATCAATACATGAGTGGATTAACAAAATGTGGTATGTGTATACCATGGAGTACTGTTCAGCTTTAAGAAACAATGGTGATATAGCACCTCTTGTATTCTCCTGGAAAGAGGTGGAACACATTCTACTAAGCGAGGTATCCCAAGAATGGAAAAATAAGCACCACATGTACTCACCATCAAATTGGTATTAACTGATCAACACATCAGTGCACATATAAGAATAACATCGATTGGATGCTGGGCAGGGGGGAGGGGGGAGGAGGGAGAGGGGACAGGTATATACATACACAAAGAGTGCAATGCGCACCATCCGAAGGATGGACATATTTGAAACTCGGACTTAGGGGAGGGGAGGCAAAGGCAACATACGTAACCTAAATATCTGTACCCCCATAATATGCTGAAATAATAAAAAAAAAGAATGTCATGTGCCTGCCCCCAGGAGGCTTATGGGATAGCTGTCCACAGAGACAGAGCAGTCCAGACACCCTCGGAGGGGCTGGCGGGGGGGGGGGGGCGAGGGGGGGGGAGTGCACAGCCAGTGGAGTTTGGAAGAGTTCAGGCTGAGGTGGGCAGGAATTTGTTTATGTGGAAACTGAATCTTAGATGTCTTCATGGAGAACTCACTTACTTTCCAAGTGATTCATTTAAATTTCAAAGGAGAACTTTGAAGATACAAAGATGACAGGAATAGTGAGTATGCTTCTTTTGTCTGGGGACCATCGATGGAAAAGCGTAAATGCTTACGGCTTGAGTGCTCTCTACTTGGCTTGCCTGCCTTCTTGAGCTACAGCAAAGAGGGATTGATTGTGCACTCCTCTTAGGGTTTTCGTGTGAATCACAAATGCTGGAGCATATTCTTTGAGGTGAAGAAGTCTGTCCTCTTTGCATGTTTCCCTTTAAGCTAGAGGGTTATTACATTTCCTTGTACCACTGGGAGCCAAAACCCACAATTCAACCCTAACAATGTAAAGTGCAATCCACCAACATTTTACAATTGCCCTCCTCATCGATAACCCTCATCCCTTCCACTGTTTTAACCTTATTTCTCTATACTGCTTATTTTTTTCTTCCTTTCTTTCTTTTTGAGATGGTCTCACTCTGTCAGCTAGGCTGGAGTGTAGTGGCCTGATCATAGCATGCTGTAACCATGAACTTCTGGGCTCAAGTGATCCTCCCACCTCAGCCTCCTGACTAGCTAGGACTATGGGCACATAACGTGATGCCCAACTAATTTTTTTTTTTTTTTATTTTTGTAGAGATGTTGTCTTGCTATGTTGCCCAGGCTGGTCTCAAACTCCCGGTCTCAAGCAATTCTCTTGCCTCAGCTTCCCAAAGTGCTGGGATTATAGGCATGAGTAACTACACCTGGACTACTGTTTAACTCTTAAGGAAAGAGCTCCTGAATGATGGCACCCATGTGGGTGGTTAGGGTGCAGAATCTTGAATGGTGGGAGGGAAGGCAGAGTGTTCTTGCTACTTTAGCATTTATGAACACTCTACTCATAAACTCACAAACTTCAAAGTTGTCTACATTTCTAGAGAAGAGCAATTTTGCCTCTAACTTGATGAATATTGGTGGCCCTAGCTAAACTTTGTGGACTAGAAATTATTCCTCTTATATCATCTGTTCTGAAAATCTTAAACCAGAGGTCACCTTTTTTGCTCAATTAGATGCCTCTTTGAAAAAAAATTGTTCCTCTGAACTCTTACACTTTCTGGAGAATCACAGTTGTGAGCAAGACCACTTAGATTCTAGAGGTGATACTTGTCTTCTCTCTCCTCAGTCCAAGCTGGTCACACCTGCAAGGCAGGTTCTTATTTGATTTCTTTTTTGGTTACTTGTAAGTGCCTGGTACAATTTCTTTGCATACAAAAAGAGCTGCAGTGAGGTTGAACAAACTGTGAACTATGGTCAGGAGATGAGTTTTATTTACATACTTCTAATTTAATGTTTTTTAGAGACAGGGTCTTACTGTATTTCCCAGGCTGGAGTGTAGTGGTGTAATCATAGCACACTGCAGCCTCAAACTCCTGGGCTCAAGTGATCCTCCTGCCTCAGTGTCCCAACTAGCTGGGACTACAGACATATGCCACCATGCCTGGCTAATTATTTTTTGTACTGATGAGGTCTTGCTGTGATGCCCAGGCTGGTCTCGAATTCCTGGCCTCAAATGATCCTTCTACCTTGGCTTCCCAAAGTGGTGGGATTACAGGCATAAGCCATCGTTCCTGGCCAGGAGATGAGTTTTAATGGAGATACTGGTACCATAAAGCGGTCTCACCTGAAGTAGAATGTACTGTGTATCTATCTGTGCACTTGCCTCTTGGTGTATTTCCCTACTGATGAAATGAGTTGGTACTGTTCATTTCAGCTGTGAAATTCTATAACTCTATGTGGCTACTTTCATACCTATTCAGATATGATTTTAGATTCTGGTAACATAAAAATAATGGATAAGCAGTACAACTGTATTAAAAATAAACATGGTTAAGAGGGACAAGTAAGGTTAGGATTTAAAAGTGCAGGCTCTGGGATCAGATTGCCTGTGTTCAGAACCTGGTATCATCACTGACTTGGTGTGTGGCTTCTCTATTTTTTAGTCATTCATCTTTTCTCATTTAGAAAATAGGGATAATAATGCTGTTTATCTCATAGAGTTGTGAGAATTGAGTGAGTTAATTTAGGCACAGTGTTTTGAGCAGTCTGGCACATGCTGTGTCCAAAAAATGTTAGCTATTACAATTAAAATCACAGCTCTCAGAGTTTGAGTTCTTAGTCTGTGCAAAGCAAAAGACTTAACAGGGGGAGGGGAGAAGCCACTTCTCCAAGGTGTGGTGTGACATTTAGTTTTCCAGGTGTACATGTGAGTCACCTGTCTTGGTGGTAACCCCATAGTATGCTTGTTAGTGTTTTCTAGTTGGTTGGTGTTTCTCTTCTCTTTCAATGCATCCAACTCCCAGGACTTGTATTAACACACACAAGGAGACTTCTTTCCCTTTGGTGGGCACTGGCTCCTTTATAGGTCCACACACGGAAAGCACTGTGTGCTGAATATTCTCTGCACCTCCAGATTTCCCTCCACCCTTCTTCACCCTGATGTTTGCCCCTAGAAGGCTGATCTCTAAGGATCCCCCTGGCTCCTGTGTCTTCTATATTCTGGTTAGGTTCAGCCAAAGGTAGGCACAGGGAGTCAATCAGACGGCAAGAGGAGAGAGAGGTTGCAGTATTTATCTCTGCGGCCTTCTGCTGGGCCACAATCCTGCAGGGGCTGCATTCCTCTACTAAATGTGACAGCTGCTCTCAAGGGGCTCCTCTGACAGCTTCTTGGTGGGTTCCAGTGGCTGCTCCTTCTCTTGCCCCTTCAGATATGAAGGACTTCTCAGTGTTTCTAGTTCTAGGTACTGTCTCTTGCTTGTTCCGTTAACTCTTGCCACATCTTGGTATAGTTTCTTTATCAAAAGCCCTTCAGCTACCCACTTTGAGGGCACTATTTCCTAGCCGGTACACAGTGACATTGAGAAAGTTGATGCTTCCCTACCTACTTACTGATGGGAAGAAACCGGAATATTTTAACTCATTTTTAAAACCTCAAGGTACATCAGCTTTTTTAGAGTCTGGCTCCGTAGGATGTGGAGAGCACTGCTGGAAGAGCAGGGCATGAATTTAGTATTGTCTAAATACTATTCTCTCCAGTGTAAAAACCCAAAAGGTAAAAATGAACTAAATGGATTAAGGTGAAAACAGGTTATATTATGACTCTTAGAACACTCTCGGTATAAAGGAACATCTAAACATTAATGTTTGTATTTTTAAAAAAATTAGTGCCCATTGAATTGGGAGGCTAGGAATAAAATGTCTGAGTTGTGCTAGTGGTGGTATGCTGGTGCTCAAGATAAAATCATTGAGCTCATGGCCAAGGACATGATTAGAAAGAGCCATGGCAATGGTCTACACTGGGAAGACAGTGACCTAAGTACTCTAGATCTGGTTACTTTTGATAGATTCTTTGGAAAAACCCTTCTCTTGGTCATTGAGAAAGTTTCAAAGGCTTGGGAGATTTAATTAGATGAAATTTAGCAGATGGCAATGTTTTATAACATTGATACCTATAGAAAAAAGGGCAATGGTTTATAAGAGCTTGACTCTGGCTTGCATCTGAGAGATAAGAAAACATAAATCCTTCAGTCAGATTCTTTTATAGGAACCACTCTCCTTGATGGATTAGTTTATGTAAAAATTTCCAGAGGAAAATAACACAGAAACCCCTGTGTTTGATGATTTTACTGTTAGGATTTTATTACTTGGTTCTTATGCCTGAGGGGGTGAACTGGTCCATGAAGTATGTATTTGTAGGGGTGAAAGCAAATGTGGTTTATTTAACTTCTGCAGTTTTCCAACTGGGGATCTGTATTTCAAACACCAAGATTAAATCTCTTTTCCTCTTTGTCTGTGGATCTCTCTGGACTCCACCCCTAGAATTAGCGTCATGGTTCCCATGGCAACTAATGTACCTGGAAGAGAGAAGAAAGGAAAGGGACTAAATTAAACATGATGGAGCTGCATCTGAAAAGCAGGAATTAATTATGAACTTAGAGTCATAAAGCGAATGGTTGGGAGATGGGTATTAAGCATACTGGGTCTGTGCTTTAAGATCACTCTATTTTGTTTACTCAGCTGCCCCCAAATCACTGCTAGTCTTCTCCCTCCTTCCTCTCACCTCTCAGGTTCAGTAGAGAACATTTTTTCAGGGCCAGTACTGTGCATAGTCCAGGAAGAGCTTACCCCTACGGGGTGCATATATGAGATTTCCCCAAAGTCATGTGGACCCTTGGTTACTATTTTAGTCTGTTCAGACTGTTGTAACAGCGTATCATACACTGGATGACTTAAGCAACAGAAATTTATTTCTCACATTTATAGAGGCTTGGAAGTTCAAGATAAAGATGTTGGCTAATTTGCTTCCTGGTGAGGGCCCCCTTAGCTTGATAGCTATTGTCTTGCTGTATCTTCACATGGTGGAGCAAGAGATCTCCTGTCCTCTCCTCTTTTTATAAGAGCACTAATCCTATGTAATCTTAATCTAATCCTAACCACCTTCTAAAGGTTCCACCTCTAACTGCCATACATTGGGGATTAGGGCTTTGACATATGAATTATGGAGGGATACAAACATTCGGTTCATTTCATTCTGTTCTTAGATCCCCATAATTTATGTCCTCATTTGTAAAATACATTTATTCCATCTCAGTAGCCCCCAAAGTCTTAACTCATTCTAGTGTTAACTCTGAAGTCCAAAGTCTTATCTAAATATCCACCCAAATGAGATATGCAAGAGACTCGAGGTATGATTCATCCTGAGGTAGAACTTCTCTCCAGCTGTGAATCTGTGAAACCAGACAAATCATGTGCTTCCAAAATACAGTGGTGGCACAGGTATGGGATAGGCATTCCCATCCCAAAAGGGAGAAAAGAGGAAGGAGGAAGGGGTGACGGATCCCAAGCAATTCCTAAACCTAGTAAGGTAAACTCTACAAGATTTTAAGAATTTAGAATAATCGTCTTTGGTCTAGTTCTCTGCCCTGTGGACCCACTGGGGCTGACAAAGACTCTTGTGGCTATAAAGCCCTACTTGTTTTTGTATTCAGGATTGAGCCTGATCTCTCTCCTCTACTGCAAACCCCCATTGCAATCATCTCTTTTGAATAACATCTTCAACAAGTCATAACAAGTGTCCAATTTTTTTTCTTTAACAGTTATGAAAGCTCACAACTCAAATAGAATTGGATTGATCATAGGACCCCTCGTATCTCCCACTCAGCACCCCAAGCGTGAACCTTTCAAGCTTTTGTCTTCACTCCTGGCTGACTGATGAGGGACGCATTGGTGAGTCCAACTCCTGCGCCAGTGCTCTGGAGGGCAATCTGCTGGAGCTTGGTAGGGACCAGCTCTGATTCTTACAGTTAAAGGTACTTCCTGGGCTGGAGGTTCTTCCTGACTCTTTGTTTTGAGTGGGGTTCATTTCCTGACTCCTGGGCTGGAAAAATTGTTTTCTGGATTCTTATGAAGCCTCACAGTTCTCTCTGTTTGATCCTACTTCTCCCATGGGAACTTCTCAGTTGCCCGAAAGCCCTCCTCTTGAACCCATGTTGAATTTAGAACTTCAATGGCTTCTTTGGGAAGCATGATCTCACCAAACTGGCTCCTCTAAGGCTGCTCCCTTCCCATTACCTCTGCCGTTCTTTTCTCCCTTTACCGCCTTTGATTTTCCCTCAGCTCCTTTGTACCCTTTGATCCGCCTTCAAGCTCCCACCTCTTCTACCCCCTGCCTATTTCTTCTAGACCGTTTCCTTCCCATTCTGGCTCCTCAGCTCCCTGTAGTCCTTAGAACGTTAGACCCCTACCCTGTGAAGGGCTCTCAAGGAGCTCAGAGACTCCCAGAAGCAATTACTCGAAGATGAAAAGGAAAAAAGGATAATTAGAAATAGCCTGGATATTTTATCCACCCAGTGAGGGGGCTTTGGGTGTACCCAGATAGCTGCTTGATGTCCACTTGGTCTCCTGCCTAAAATGCAGTTCATGGCCTTGTTAAGATTATATGGCAGAGCAAAAGAAAATCTCAAGAGTCTTCACACATATTTGCAAAAAGCATTCACCCTCATACTGAGAAGGGAATCTTAAGTTGTTCCATCTGTCAGAAACAAAATTTGGATAAAAGCATAAAAGAACAAAAAATGAGAACCAACTCTTATATAAACTAGTGAGTTTTCTATGTCTTTATGCCTGACTCATGGCTAAAATTTTTTAAAATAAAACCATAGATCTCTATTTGTGTCTTGTCTCTATGTATGTATACATATGTATATTATTACATACATATTTCCTTCCCTCCAGATGGTATAGCAAAATTAATTTATAGAATCCCTTAACGGAGTTCTAGTCTAACTGGCTTAGAGAGAAATAAGTGCTCATATAAATTCAATCTTCCCAAACTCCCAGAAATATAGGAACCAACTCAAATGTTTTTCAAATTCACATGGGTTGGGGAAATTTTTTGTGCAAAAAGATATTTTAATATTATTGGTTTAATAAGAACAGCTATGTATTCTGAGTTATTGGTACTAAATACAATATGAACATACATTTTTATTCTCCTTGGACTTACTAGTCATATGAGATTAAAAATAATTGACAGGAAAATAACTTGATAGCTTTATTTAATATATGTCTATGTGTCTGTCTAAATATATATTTCCAAAATATTTTTGGTAACTTGCAATTGTAGAGTTATGCTAAGGTAATATACACTCATTAAAAATCCAGATAATTCCTAAACAAATGAACTACTAAAACATACATTGCTAAGCATAAGTTTACTTTTGTCTTATTTGCGTATGACACAGAAAGGCTAAGTATATGTGAGTCTGTTAATAAACATGTTCCTTTTGCCACATTAAGAATTCATATTATGAGGCAGCATATGCCTATAAAATTGTGAGGTGCTACATTCATAAAATTTGCTAGTCTGCCACAGAGTGCTGGTATGTGACAGGCAGTTTACAATTATCAACTTCTTAGTTTGTCGGTTAAAAAAAAGGTTACTTACTCGTGGTTAAAAATTATAGTATTTGGAAATAAAACTAAAAATAAGAGAGCTTTGTATGCAAAGTATATAAGAAAAGTAGGATGTATTTTTGATAGAGAAAAACTATACAAGGTATGAAGATGTAATTTTGTTAAGGGAAAGAGAGTAATTTCATTTTAAAGTAGGATGACTGGTTGTTCTAGAATGAAAAAGAGGGAAATGGAGTGGGAAAAAACCTAACACTGAAAGAATAAGAAAGTTGTAGAAGGTTTGCAAAGAAACAGTTTTATGGGTGGTTAAGCTGGCTAAGAGAAATACAATTATTTATAAGGAGTTTTAAAAAAATGAACTTTGAGAATGTTAAAAAAAATGAACTTTGCTATCAAAAGTACAGTGATACAAAACTAGAATTTATGTGTCTCCATCAAAATGACAAAATTTTCTTGGATTATTTATCTGCTCTTAATAAGAAAGTATAAAAAGATTTTTCTTTACCATTTAAGTAATCTACCTAGGAAACAAGGATTGTGTATTTCATCTGGATATTTTCCTGTGATGTAAGTTCACCTTCATCATACCTTTGATTATTTAAGGAAATCGAGACTTCTTACTCTTAAAAGAACCAATTAAGATTTTTTACATTTTTGAAAATTATACATTCCCAAAATCAAATTCTCAATGAAATCTTCTCGTATTCAAATTAGTCTTGAGATTTCCCAGAGGGCTCCTGGAAAATCTCAGAGGATTTGTTCTTCTACCTTGTAAAAATAGAGATGTTAAAGATAATTTAATCTGATACATTGAATTTCATGAAAAAGCATTGTCATATAAGAAGAGGTACATACTTAACTTTTCCTAAGGAATATTTGCATGGGTAAATATCATTTTTTTTTTTTTTTTTTTTTTGAGAAAGAGTCTCACTCTCTTGCCTGGGCTAGAGTGCCATGGCATCAGCCTAGCTCACAGCAACCTCAAACTCCTGGGCTCAAGCGATCCTACTGCCTCAGCCTCCTGAGTAACTGGAACTACAGGCATGCGCCACCATGCCCGGCTAATTTTTTCTATATAGTTTTTTAGTTGTCCGATTAATTTCTTTCTAATTTTAGTAGAGATGGGGTCTTGCTCTTGCTCAGGCTGGTCTTGAAGTCCTGAGCTCAAACGATCTGCCCACCTCGGCTTCCCAGAGTGCTAGGATTACAGGCGTGAGTCACCGCGCCCGGCCTGCGTGGGTAAATATCATTGACATAAATATTTCAGAGATTATATGACACTCAAACTTTCTCAGTGTCCTGAATGTCCATGATATGTCCTAGTGTATCAGTCACAATTTCAGTTATTTTATTATAAAATGTTGTATATCATAGAAATAACCAAATCCCCTTGTCAATTGTGTCATTTTTATAATAAATCTCATTAAATATTTTAAAAGCAGTTTAGGTTCACAGCAAAATGAAAGGAAACTACAGATATTTCTCATATGCTTCCCACCCCTACACATGCATAGATAGCCACCCCCAATACCAACATCCTGTGTCAGATTGGCTTCTTTCATTTAATAATATTCATTTAAGCTTCCTCCATGTTTTTGCATGGCTTGATAGCTCACATATTTTTAGCACCGAATAACACATTTTCTATATGTACCACAGTTTGTTTATTCACCTACTGAAGGACATCTTGGTTGCTTCCAAGTCTTGTCAATTATGAATAAAGCTGCTATAAACATACATGTGCAGGGTTTTGTGTGAATGTAAGTTTCCATTTCCTTTGGGTAAATACCAAGGAGTAAGATTATTGGTTTGTATGGTGAGAGCATGTTTAGTTTTGGAAGAAATTGCCAAACTGTCTTCCAAATAGCCTTGCCATTTTGCATCCCCACCAGCAAAGAATGAGAGTTCTTGTTGCTCCACACCATTTTCAGCCTTTGCTGGTGGTAGTGTTGTGAATTTTGGCCATTATGATAGGTGTGTTCTGGTATCTCATTGTTCTAATATACATTTCTCTGATGACATATGATGTGGAATATATTTTCATAGGCTTATTTTTTATCTGTATATTTTTGAGGAGTCTATTAAGGTCTTTGTCCATTTTTTAATTGGGTTATTTTCTTGCTATTGAGTTTTAAGAGTCCTTTGTATATTTTGGGTAACAGTTCTTTGTCAGATGTCCTTTCCAAATATTTTATCCTAGTCTGTGGTTGTCTTCTCCATTCTCTTGACATTGTATTCTGCAGAAGAGAAGTTTTTAATTTTATTGAAGTCTAGTTTATCAATTATTTCTTTCATAGACACCGTGATGCCTTTCACATTGTATCTAAAAAGTTATCATTTCCAAGGTTATCTAACTTTTATTTTATTTATTTTTTTATTTTTTTGAGACAGAGTCTCCCTGTGTTGCCCAGGCTAGAGTGCCGTGGCGTCAGCCTAGCTCACAGCAACCTCAAACTCCTGGGTTCAAGCGATCCTCCTGCCTCAGCCTCCCGAGTAGCTGGGACTACAGGCATGCGCCACCATGCCTGGCTAATTTTTCTATATATTTTTAGTTGTCCGATTAATTTCTTTATATTTTTAGTAGAGACGGGGATCTTGCTCTTGCTCAGGCTGGTTTCGAACTCCTAAGCTCAAACAATCCTCCCGCCTCGTCCTCCCAGAGAGCTAGGATTACAGGCATGAGCCACTACGCCCGGCCTAACTTTTCTTTTATATTGTCTTCTGTGAATCTGGTAGTTTTGTATTTTACAATACAAAAAGTCCATGATTACATTTAGGTCCATGATCTATTCTCAGTTAATTTTTGTGAAAGGTGTAATATTTGCATATTTTGTATGTGGATGTCCTGTTGTTCCAGCATCATTTGTTGAAAAGATTATCTTTGCTCCATTGTATCGTCATTGCTTCTTTGTCAAAGATTAGTTGACTATATTTATGTAGGTCTATTTCTGGGTTCTATATTCTGTTCCATTGATAGATTTGTCTGTTCTTTCACCAATATCTCACAGTCTCAGTTATTATAACTTTATAGTAAGTCTTGAAGTTGGGGATGGTCAGACTTCCAGCTTTGTTATTCCTTTTCAGTATTGTATTGGCTATCCCAAGTC
This sequence comes from Avahi laniger, assembly GCA_963575035.1. Lineage (NCBI taxonomy): Eukaryota > Metazoa > Chordata > Mammalia > Primates > Indriidae > Avahi > Avahi laniger. Next base: position 29,135 of record CAUYSK010076524.1, read on the forward strand.
TTTTGCCTTTTCATATAAACCTTAGAGTCAGTTGTTGATCCACAAATTAACTTGGGTGGGATTTTGATTGGGATGTTGGGATTGCATTGAATCTATAGATCAAGTTGGAAAGAACTGACCTTAACCATATCGAGTCTTCCTACCATGAACATGGAATATATCTCTATTTAATTCTTCCTTCATTTCTTTCATCAGAGTTTTGTAGCTTTCCTCATATAGCTCTTGTACGTATTTTGTTAGATTTATACCTAAGTATTTCATTTCGAGGGGGTGTTAATGTAAATAGTGTTGTGTTTTTAATTTCAGATTGTGCTTCTTCATTTCTGGTATATAAGTGATTGACTTTTGTTCATTAATCTTTTATCCTGAAGCCTTGCTTATTAATTCCAGGAGATTCTTTTGGTGATTCTTTTGGATTTTATAGACAATTATGTCGTCTGAAAACAGTGACAGGTTCATTGCTTTTTTCCTAATCTGTATATCTTTTATTTCCTTGTCTTACTACATTAGCTAGGACATTCAGTATGATGATAAAAAGGAGTTACGAGAAGAGACATCTTTACTTGTTCCTGACCTTAGTAGGAACACTTCTAGTTTCTCAACATTTAGTTTGATTTTAACTGTGGGTATTTGTAGAAATTCTTCAAGTTGAGAAAATTCTCCTCTAACTTTACTGAGATTTTTGTTTTCATGAATGGGTGTTGGCTTTTCAGATGCTTTTCTATATCTATTGATCATATGATTTTTAATTTTGCATGTTGATGCCTACATCTCTTCCAGGCTTCTGTTGCATGCTGATAGCTCTACAGTTTTGGGATCTCTATGATAGCTGTGACCCCACAGTTCTTCTGGGCATTACTCTAGTGGGGACTTTGTGATAGATCTGCCCTGCAACAAGTTTCTGCCTGATGAATTCTTTGCAGTTTAGGTGGAGGCTGCCATAGACCATAGCCAGTGAACTCTGCAAATCTGCAGAATTAGCACCACATGGATACCACCAAGATTTACCACTTGCGTTTTCTACAGCAGTGGCCTGAGCTGCACCTGGGCTCACTTGAGCCACTGCTGGGGCACCTGAGGAGCACTGTACTGGAATGTGGGGAGCAGAGTTCAGAGGCATCCCTGGGCAAACAAGCCCGGAGGGTGCCTTGGGCTCATCCCTCAAAACCATTCTGGCATCCTGAAGGTTTGGGCCTGTGATGGGAGGAGCAGCCTCAAAGATCTCCAAAATCCTTTCAAGATGGTTCTCCCATTGTCTGGATTCCTTCTAGCCATACTAATCCCTTTATCAAAGAGACACTTAGTCATATCCTTGCTTGTTTTGTTTGTTTGTTCTTTACATAGTAAGGCTGCAAGTTTTAAAAATGTTTGTTGACTTCCCTTTTAATTATAAATTCCATCTTTAAATTGTTTCTCCCCTCTCTCATTTTACTGTATGCAGTTAAAAAAAATCACACAACTTCTTCAATTTTTAATTAGAAATTTCTTTTTTCCAGATATTCTAGTTCATTGCTCTTAAACTCTGCCTTCCCTAAAGCCCAAGGATAGGGACACAATTCAGCCAAGTTGTTTTCCACTGTAACAAGAATGGCTTTTACTCTAATTCTCAATAAGGCTACGGTCCCCAACCTCCAGGGCTGTGGCCAGGTACAGGGCCGTGGCCTGTTAGGAACCAGGCCAAATATCACCACCTGAGCTCCATCTCCCTACTCCCCTGCCCCATCCCAGGGGAAAAATTGTCTTCCGTGAAACTTAGGAATGAGGCCACACAACAAGAGGTGAGTAGTGGGCGAGTGAGCAAAGCTTATCTGTATTTATAGCCATTCCCCATCTCTTGCATCACTGCCTGAGCTCTACCGCCCAAAAAATTGTCTTCCATGAAACCAGTCACTGGTGCCAAAAAGGTTGGAGACCACTGCAATAATTCTCAATCTGAGAATTCATTAGAATAACTTTTCTTTCCATATTTCTACCAACATTCTGATCGTGACAACTTAAGTAATCTCTAGGAAGTTCCATATTTTCTCTCCCTTTCCCTACAGTTCTCTTCTTCTGAGCCCTCACCAGTATCACCGTTAATCCTCCATTCACAGCAGTCCAGGCTTTTTCCAGCATTCACTTCTAAACTATTCCAGTCCTTATGCATTACCC
>CAUYSK010076525.1:0-12181 GCA_963575035.1 Avahi laniger
AATTTCTTTCTATTTTTGGTAGAGATGAGGTCTCGCTCTTGCTCAGGCTGGTCTCGAACTCCCGAGCTCAGAACGATCCGCCCACCTCGGCCTCCCAGAGAGCTAGGATTACAGGCGTGAGCCACCGCGCCCGGCCTCATAGCAGGAGTTTTTAAGATGCTTAAAATAATGAATACAAGAATCTCTTTGCTGCAAGAGAGAATTTTCCACTCTAGGACTAGAAAGTCAGATAGAAAATTACCAGTAGTGAGTGTTACCTATTGACATTTATAGGTAATGTACATGAGTACAAACAGCTCTTTCAGAATTCCCCAGTAAAATCATATAAAAATGTCTGATAACTGTTTGTTTTAAAACTTGACTATTCATTATCTTAAAATTATAATTTATATTTTCATATTAAAAACTTCATGGGTTTTGTTTCGGGTTTTTTTTGAGACAGAGTCTTGCTCTGTTGCCCAAGCTAGAGTGCCATGGCATCAGCCTTGCTCACAGCAACCTCAAACTTCTGGGTCGAGCCATTCTGCCTCAGCCTTCCAAGTAGCTGGGACTACAGGTGTGCAATACCACACCCAGCTAACTATTTTCTATTTTTTTTAGTTGTCCAGCTAATTTCTTTCTACTTTTTAGTAAGAGATGGGGTCTCACTCTTGCTGAGGCTGGTCTCAAACTCCTGATCTCAAGCGATCCTCCCACCTTGGGTTCCCAGAGTGCTAGGATTACAGGTGTGAGCCACCATGCATGGCCTAAAAGCTTTGAATGTGAAAAACAAGACAAACAACAAAAATGGCTATATCTATACAGTACAATAAAGAAACTAAGAAACTCCCCAATCTTTAAACTAGAACTGTTACTACCTGTTTTGGTTTTCATGACATTGAATTTTATGAAGAGTCTAAGCTGTTGTCTTACATTCTAGATTGGTCCAATTGTCAAACATTTTTGGCAAGAATACTATAATGGTAGTGCTATATACCTCTTACTAAATCACATCAGGATCACATCATTTAAGCTCCTCTCACTATTGGTGATTCTGTTGTACGAACTGGTTAAGGAAACAAATGCCAGATCTCTCTATTGTAAAGGTATATTTTTCCCCCATTTGTAATCAGAGGTAATCTATGAAGTGAATTATCATGTAAATAAAATATTAATAGATTCCTTTAAAATGTATTTGTGTGCTTAGTCTACAAAGGATTACTTTTCAATTGTGGGAAATCTGAACTTCTCAGATTTTCCCACTAGATGATGGTAAGTCTGATCAACATTATTTAAAAGGTGGTGACTGCCAAATCTCTCCATTTTACGTGCATTTTTTCTTTTGATATTAACAAGTAATTCATGAGACCATGTGACTATCCGGCATCTCCAAAACCTTCTACGCGGTGTATATGTGTGTGTGTGTGTGTTTTTTTTTTTTTTTACAAATATACTCTTTTAATTATAAAGTAATAGTGTACCCATGGTAAATCTTCAAATTTAAAAAACTATGAAAAGTCTCTCCCACATCCCATTACGGACCCTGAGTCACATTTCTGTAACATATTTTATGTATATTCTGTTAATTGTCTCTTATACGTCCTTCTGGAAGTTTTCAACATATATACGAACATATATGTACTTCTTTTTATCACGAATGGGATATTATGTACACTGTCTTGCAACTTCATTTTTTTTACTTACTATATCCTGCATTTCTTTCCTATGAGTACATATATATTCATCTCATTCTTTTTAAAGGCCACAGAATATTCTACTCACCATTATTTATTTCATTAGTCTCTTAAACGTACAACACTACTGTTCTCATTTACAGTTTTATACAATTTCAAACAATGCTACAATAAACATCCTTGTACATATAACCTTGTGTGTTCTGTATGAATATACTTGGAAAAAATTTGCTAGAAACATAATTACTGGCTGCAAATGTATGTGTAATTTCTTTTCTGTTGACAGATATTGCCAAATTTTCTTTTAAAGTTGCCTCAATCTCTGCTGCCATCTACAGCAATGCTGTTTCCTCATCCCTTCTTCCTCTTCAACACTGAAATATTAGCAAATTCTTTAATCTTTGCCAATCTGAATGGTAAGAAAAAATAGCACCTCACAAGTGTTTTAGTTTTTGTTTTTATAAACAAAAAGGTCAAGCATCTTTCCATGAATTTCTTGGATATTTGAAATCTTTTCTCTATGACATACTTATTTATAGTCTTCATCATTTCTTCTGTAAGGTATTCCTAAGAACAATATTTAATACTTTAAGTGATGTATTTGAAGAAATGTATAACAAATCTCATTATAATATTCATAAAATATTATTTTAGTTGGTAATCTACACCCAACACCTAAGGCAGTTTCTGGTAATACTGCCAGAAAAAAGCTGTAGTTCCTGGAAGTATATATTTAATTTCACTACATTTAATATACCTTTACCCAAGTGACCTATAGATTTAGAATACTTCAATAAATGTGCTAGAGAATTTGCCATATTAAAATGTCCTTAATTCTTTTTTTAAAAAAAATCAAATTTCTATAGGCATGTAGTAGGAAGTGACTGAAAACAGAGAAATCAGCATATCGATCTTTAGCTAACATTTTAGAACCATTAATTTCATCTAAGGTTTCTCATTTAGTACTAAGCCAAGAAGACATTTCCAAGAACAGAGAAACCAAATCTCTAAATTAAATCTTTCTGGAGAGAGTACAGTACATCTATCTTTCACTGTTTTATGAGCTACTCTCTTTCTACTTTAAAAATCAATTTTGTATAGACCTGGAATAAATAGTCACAGGCTGGAGTGTGATAAGAACTTGCCTGATCAATGTAAAAAGCCGTGCCTGCACGGATCTCTCGTCGCTGCTTGAGATCAGATTCAGTGGTATCCCTTGACAGGGCAATGTATTCGACCTCCCGTTTGGTCAGCTCCTGTAGAGAATGAAAGTATTCCAAAATAAAATCAAATTCCCAGCATATGATTTGGAGCAAGTTATCTGACAATGCCACTGCCCTAGAGAAGAGCATTTTAAATGTAATTCTGGATTAAAATCTTTTGACTGTCAGCTTTGAGAAAAATGCAATAAATTAAACATTAACCAAAACACATATATATTTCCTCAGAGCTCTACTTCAACTGTACTCAATCTGACTTAAGCAATAATAATCAAAATTAGATCTTACAAACCTTCATTTCTCCTGCATAATTCTTTTCAAATACCATAAACAATAATTTGGCAATCAATATTACTTATTGATTTTCCCACAATCTACAGCCATTTCTATAAGTAATGTTTATCTTTTTTTTTAAAAGGATGACTTTAATTTATTCCATTGACCAATGTTTACAGAATATATACAATATGTTAGGGACTTTACCAAGTGTGAGAATAAGGTAAAAATACCAATAGTCAGGTCAGCGGAAGAAAGAGACACGTGCATAGTTAAAGAAAGAGATGGAGAAGAAAAAGGAGGAGGAGAAGGAGGTGGGGGGAGGAAGAGGAGAAGAAAGAAGAGAAGGAAGAGGAGAGAAAAATTTATTTTACCAAAAACAATCATGAGATTTGAAAGGGAAACCATCCAGAATTCATTTTTTTCTTAATAAGTTATCCATCCTTAAAGTCATTTTCCTTTACATGTAACAGCAATATACAAAAAGTTTTTAATATTATCCTTGGTTTTATAATATTGAATTAAAAACAATGACATTCTCCAATCAAATAAGGTGTATGATAAATTTTTACTAAACAGGGAGAACAATTAAATTACTGGAGCATAAAGCAAAAAGTTGAATGAACATGCCATTAATGGTCAAAGAGGATATTGGCACTCAAGAGGATTTTTTTCCTCCACTCTATCTTCCTTTGATACTTGTAAATATATAAAAGGACTGTCCGGATAGTATCCAGCCATCATTAATATAATGAGAACGGTTACATGGTTTGATACTTTCTGGACAGCCCTTGTACAACAGCTGTCCTTTAGTTTTTGTAAAATGTATTTGTTCCCAATCTATCATAACTTTCAATATGTATGGAAAGGAGTATAAAATTTTAAATAGAGAAAACACACAGCATAGTGGTGAAGATGTGATGATACCAAAAGATGTTTTCCTAAAACCCGATGAATTGTCTGAGAAAGTACAATTTTGGAGTAAAGTAGCTGTTTCTCTTGTTAGGAGACACCTACTTCTTGTTTCTGGAACATATCAGTAGTACTTTCACATCTGCTTCATTTATTGGCTGAATGTGATCTCCTTCACTGAAAAACACTGTCATTCACAGCAGGCTTCCACTGGCTGGCAAAGCTACATATGTCTGTTACTGTTAAAGTGCCCAACAGTTACACCCTGAACTGCTGCACTGAGGATAATGCACTCATTATCCTCAGTCTCAACAGCTCCCTTGGACTCATCAGCCACAACAAGCGCTGAAGTCTCCTCAGGTGCTGCTTCACAAAAGTGGGAGGAGCTTCACAACAGCACCCTGAGCAGCAGCTGGAGGAGGCAGTAGTGGTCTGTCTTTGGGAACAATCTAGAAAATATGGCTCACACTCCTAATCCTAGCACTCTGGGAGGCTGAGGTGGGAGGATCACTTGAGCTCAGGAGTTCGAGATGAGCCTGAGCAAGAGCAAGACCCTATCTCTACTAAAAATAGAAAAAATTAGCCAGGCGTGGTGGCATGTGCCTGTAGTCTCAGCTACTTGGGAGGCTGAGTCAGGAGGATCGCTTGAGCCCAAGAGTTGGAGGTTGCAGTGAGTTATGATGATGCCACTGTACTCTAGCCAGGGTGACAGATCAAGACTCTCTCAGAAGGAAAAAAAAGTTCCTTTTATATGAGTTAAATAGAAAGCAAATACAACTATCAAATTATTTCTCATTGGTTCAGCAGGTTGCCCTCAAATTTCTGCCATTAAAGATCTTATCTACTCTGGCTATGGCTCTTAGACCTAATGGCAATAACAGTACTCACTTCAGAGTTTGCAAGGCAGATTAGGCTAGTATTGAATTTTCTTGTGTGTATTTCCACAGCCTATAGCTGCCTCAGCTCTATTTCATAATTTAAAGTTTGGTGTGCAGTTTGGTTTTTTAAAAAAGGTATAGGCTTCAACTTACATTGCATTTTTGAACCAACAAGTCTCCTATAATCTCTTAGTTCCTCTCATTTCACATTCCCAACAAGCTTCAAAGCCTTGCCAGAAACAAAATCTCAGCGAGATATTACAGTCTTTGAAATGAGCAAAGTAGAGAATGAGCATCTTAAAATTAAAGAGGTTCTAGACCTGGAATTCTCAGAAGCTGACCCAGCATTCTTAGGTCAGACATTTTTGTCTTATATATTAGTAAAGTGAAAATGATACTACAATGGCATGTTTTATCTCACACACTGGTTCCAGGGATAAATAAAAGATATGAAAGCAATGGGCCTAGTGGGAGTTAGGTTCTGATTTGTCCACTGTATTTTTATTGTTCCTGCCTCACATGATTTTTGAAGTGCCAAAGTAAATTCACCACTAAAATAAGAGCATACAAAGTAGATTTCAATAGCACAGAGATCGATCCTTTAATAACAAATAACACGAGAAAGCTTTTATTAAGATCTTTCTCCTCATCCTAAAAAGTATCTTCAGAACACAACTTCATCTGATGCTACTGTTCCTTGAATCTTTAGAGCAATGCCTATTAACGCTGACAAAACATTAGAAAAGTCTTGTAAATTTTCTTATTTGGGTTGAGATTCAAACACTTCAATTCACTTAACAGTTCCCAAAAAACTGCAAACATTTAAGAGGATAACATGTCAGAAATGGGAAACAACATGGAATTGGAAGTCCAGCTCCATTATTTACTAGCTGGATAAAGCTTGAGTGAGTTATTTAACCTCTGTGAACCTGTTTGCTCATCTATTTAAAGAAAAAAAAAAAGGAGAGAAAGTAACACATAAGAGATGCTCTACAAACCTTAGGCTCTCTTTAAAGACTTCAAAACATCAAGGGGATTGTTTGGCTTTTTAAAATGTGAACCTGAGATAAGGGAACATTCTCTGAGTAGTATAAAACTACGTTTTGTTTTGTAATTTCAGAGTTGCTGATTTTATCTACTACTCATTGCCTGAAATTTTATTTCTTTTCTACTGGAAGTGGAGGACTTTCTAGTTACAGCAAAAATTTGCTAATGCTATAAAAGGCAAAGGTACATTTTCTTCCCAAATAACTTATGCCAAACTCTTTATAAACAAATTACCTTTTGATGTTAGCATTTTTCAACAAATGACAAATTCTGATATTTTTATAAATTCTTAATCTTAATTTATTTTATATCATAGCGTATCAAAGTTAAGATCCTTAGGAATTGACAAGAATTGATTGCTCACCAAGTACTGCATAGCAATAGAGCGTCGAAGAGGCCCAGGAGGTCCTATCAGGAAAACATCCTGCCCCAAAAGGTCCTTCTGCATTATCCATCTTAGATGCTGAACTACAGATTGAGCCAGAGAGTCTGAAACTTTAAGGAAAAAAAACAGAAAACAGAAAACAAATTAGACTATTACTTATTAATCTCCAAGTAATGTAGACAGTATGTTTAAACACACACACACACACACACACACACACACACACACACGTGTATTTATTTCTGGACATATATAAAAGAAGAGACAGACATATAGATAACTACTGACTTTTCACACTGCATTACAATAAAGCCACTATTACCAACACTAAAACAGGACAAAGTTTATGATATCACAAAGAATTACATATTCTATACTTGAAAGGTTATAAGAATATTTGAGCAATCACCAATAAGTAATTCCTAAAGAAGTGAAAGTGATTTTCAAGGATGAGTTGAGGAACTGGTATCTTACTTTATCATGATTTTATAGCCCATTTCTTTTTTGTTCCAAAAGAGAGATATGACCAAACCATCCCAGACAATTTATGATTACTAGTCTTGCAAAAGTTGAGAAAAGTATATTATAACTTAAGCTGACATGGGTTGTAAGATCTCCCAAACTTCACAGTTAGAAAGTATAATGTAGACTTAAAACTACTTCTTTAGAATTTAGAATTTAAGTCTGTTCTTCTATACCAACTCTTTTGGGAATAGAAGACTACACCATACAATGCCCTTCCTAGCCTACTATTAAATCACCTATCAATGTGCTCATCTTCTACCTAAGCATTTTCTAAAATGCTTAAATTAATACAATTAATTTGTGTTTCCTCATATGTAAAGCACCAAATGACCCAACAAGTCCAGCTTTAGGTATACAAGAAAAACTCTTAACCTTATACAATAAGAGACATACAGAATACTCACAGCAGAATTGTTCACAATAAAACTAGAAACAGGAGAATGCATAAAACACGCACAGTGGAATATTATACAGCAACAAAAATACAGAAAGAACTGCCACTGCTCCCAACAATATGCTTAACCCTTAAAGGTATAATATTAAGTGAAAATTTAAGTCACAGAATAAATCACATGATAGTATTGTAATAAATCTCAGTAAACTAGAAAACAAATTCTTTAGAAATATGATAAAACAGTACTTGAAAAAGAAAAAAAGCAAAGGAATGATAACTTCATAATAATTGGATGCCTGGGGAAAAAGGGGTTGGCATGGAATCAAAGACATTCTCAATGAATAGCTTCGAGGATATTTCTACTTCTTAAATTGGGCATGGGTTACAGTGTTTGTTTTATTTTGATGCATTTTATATATATACAAATATATATATTACATAAAGTCTTTTGTATATACTGAATATTCCATACTTTCTAAACTTTAATTGTCCCATGAGGTCACGAAAGAGTTCAGAGATTTAACTAGGAAAGTTTGCCTAGAACTAAAGCTGTGCTTTTTTTCCCTCCTCTGACAGCACGATATTGTTAGGGTAGTCTCCTCGTACTCCTCTTCCTCAAAGAAAGCTAACATCTAGACACTGGAAAAGATAATTTTTTGATTTTCATTATCCTAGTGGGAGGATCAGAGACAAGGCTTTGGGCAGACTGATTGGTTTACCATGTCACTGGAAAAACACTAAAGCATATTATAATTTTCTCAAAGCAAATGCCTGTATGTCTGAAAATCAAGAGACTCATCACCCAAGTGGAGTTGCTTGGCTTCTCTCCTGCTCTTATGAATCCTCTAAAACATGCATGGGGGCATAGTACACTGAAGGGGGCAAAAATAGGTTCCTGGAAAGGGGAGCTTGAGAAAAATTTTTAGATATTACAATAATTTGTGGTCTTCAAAAAGGATTCAGTACATAAAAAGCTATGTACACTATATCTGTGGGCTGGGCATGGTAGGTCAAGTCTGTAAATTCAAGCACTTTGGAAGGTCAAAGCAGGAAGATCACTTGAGGCCAGGAGTTTGAGACAAGACTGGACAACACAGTGAGATCCCATCCCACAAAAAATTTTAAAAATTAGCTGGGCATGGTTGTGGACACCTGCAGTCTCAGGTGCTTGGGAGGCTGAGGTGGGAGGATTGCTTCAGCCCAGGAGTTTGAGGTTACAGTGAGCTATGATCACACCACTGCACTCCAACCTGGATGACAGAGTGAGGCCCTGTCTCTTAAAAAATAAATAAATATTATAAAATATAATATATATATGTGGTATTAAAATTTCATGGGGTTGAAAAGGAATAATTACAGGCGGAAAGTGTCCTTAGGAGAACAATAACGAAAAATAGATTGAAAATTACTGCTTTAAGACCTACACTTTTGAGGAATCAAGTAGTTTCATTAGGCTAGGATGTAACTGACCTGAGCCTGGAGAGTGAACCTCATTTATAACTACCAGATGTCCTTTAACTATTTTCTTTTCTGCTTTAGGCTTAAATGTGTCTTTATGATACACAGTCTACTCCTCCTTATTTCAAGAAAACATGAGTCATACTTAAAAGCATGCCAGAAATAGAAACAAGATTTAAGACTACATTATAAACATCTGCAAAACAAACTGCCAAACTGCCATGCATAACCTAATATAAACATGGCCCAGCGCATGAGAGAAATCCCCAACTTCAATGTTTTCAGGCACAAGATGCTACCTTCCAGGAGTCCACATAATAATAAACTGATGTCAAAATAATACCAAAGAGCTTGATCCTATATTCTACGATTTCTTTTCTTTGTAAAAATAAAACATCTGGTTCATGTTAGGCTAAATTCCTGATCCAATTCCTAACCAATATTTGTTTTCAATATTTACCCACCCATGTTCAAGGTTTTTAAAATAATTTTATTAGAGTAACCTAAATTATAATTTTCACCCTTTACAGAATCAAATTTGTCAGATATATAAAATATTAAAATCAAAATTCAGAAAATTAAGCATAGTTCAGATTCCATTATAATAAATCCTTCAAAATTAGTGGTGTTTTTTCTTAGTATCCCAAGAGGCAATATAATACAATGGAAAGAAAAAGGCCTCTGAAGCAAGACAGACCTAATTATAACTTTTCATTCTCTCCTTTAGCAGTGTCCTTGGACAAGTATTTTGACTCTTCCAAGCCTAAGTTTCCTTATTTTCAAAAGGGAGGCAATAATACTTATCAAGTATGGTTATTGACAGGATTATAAGTAAAGCACCTTGTCCAGTCCCTCAGCCAATGAGAACAGGTATGGAGGATATTAAAGCTCTATCCACACCTGCAAAGTTCTATCTCTGGTGTGCATCCTGGAAAGCAGAATGCATAGTGTTGAATTGGTGGATACGAATGGGCTCCTGGCTCTACACTCAAATTACCTGATGGACCTAGAGCCCACCCTGAAGAACTAAAGGAGAAAGTAACCCAATACTTACCATACCCTAATGGGTAAAGCCTCAGGTACTTTCCCATGACATTTCATTTTATTCACTATAATCACTCCACAAACACACACCATGGAGTACTACTCAGCCATAAAAAGGAATGAAATAATGTCTTTTGCAGCCATTGGGATGGAACTGGAGACCATTATCCTAAGTGAAGTATCTCAGGAATGGAAAAACAAATACCACATGTTCTCACTTACAAGTGGGAGCTAAACAAAGGATAGATATGAACACAAAGAGCTGTTCTGAATACTATTCAGAAAAAAAGGAATAAACTATTGAGACGTGCAAGGTGAAAAAAATCTCAAAATAATTATGTTGAATAAAAGCCACACAAAAATAGAATATATATTGTGTGATTCCATTTATATAAAATTCCAGAAATCCAAGCAGAACCGTGATTCCCAGGCAATGGAGGAATCAGGAGGCATTATAAAGGGGCACAAGTATGCTTTTTAGGGGGATGAATTTATTTGATCAGTATTTGGATTATGGTAATGTTTCCTGGTTATATACATATGTCAAAACTTATCAAATTGTAATTTTAAACATGTACAATTTATAGCTTTTGATTTAAAATGAGAAAAAAAATGTGCAATTTATTGCATGTTAATTATACCTAGTAACAGTTTTTTAAAAATTAGAATTATATATATTAAATGTTAACAGTATTCATATTTAGGCTTATGGATGATTTTAGTTTTATCCTTTATGCTTTCAAAGTTTTCTGTGTTGATCATGTTTTATGTAATTGAAGCAAAAAGTTATATTTCTTATTTTTTGAAAAATCATATTGCAAAGTAATAACAGCTATCCTGGAAGTAAGGAAGATCTGACACACAGAGAAAGGAGCAATATCATGGGTGACATGTATCTGAATATTCTGATTGATCAATAGATCACAATAATCACAATAATGCCCAAAGTTCAATTTGCAACTCAGATAAAGTGCTTATCTATTGGATGTTCCTAAATTATGATTATTTACTGAAAACATCTTTGGTGGCCTTAATATAGCTAGTCATATTCAAGACAACAATAACCAAAAGCATAAAATAAAACCAAGGAATGATCTTTGGTTATGAGCACATCGCAGCAGAACCAAGAATTTTCAGGTCCTGTCAAATGAGTCCAAATTTCTTAAACACAAAGCATGAACTTTTTATTTTTATGAGTCAGGTTGCAGAAAAAGTAGTTAGAACTTATAATGGATGCATTCTTTATTTCAATAAAGGTTTTACTTTAGGGCCAAGTGTGATGGCTAATGCCTGTAATCCTAGCACTCTGGGGGGCCGAGGCAGGAGGACTGTTTGAGGCCAGGAGTTCTAAGCAAGAGCAAGACCCTGTCTCTAAAAAAATATATAAAAATTAGCCGGGCATGGTGGTACACACCTGCAGTCCCAGCTACTCGGGAAGCTGAGGCAGGAGAATCACTTGAGCCTAGCAGTTTAAGGTTGCAGTGAGCTGTGATGACACCACTGCACTCTGGCCCGGGGGACACAGCAAGATTCTGTCTCAAAAAGAAGTTTTATTTGAAACATGAGGTTTTTGTTAGCTATTTTTAAAACTGCAAATCTAATGCATGCTTACTATGTGACAAAGAAAAAATACAAATGATCTTTCTCAACCCTTCCCAATGTCAGTCCTACTCCTAACAGAACATCCCGCAAGAAAGTCAAAGTTAAGAGTGTGAAGTGCATACTTCCACACTTTTCTCAGTACACAGACAGATATAAAATACACTTATAAAAGGTGTTTTAAGTTCTTTGGTTTTTTTTTTTTTTTAAACAAAAGTGGTATCATACCTCATATGCCACTCCACAATCTATACTCTTTAGCTTAACGATAAGCACACGGATTCTCTCTAGGTCCAAAGATGTAAGTCTAATTTATTCTTTTTTAATATCACAGAAAACTGCACAATGTGGGTGTAAAATAATTTATTCAACCATTCTGTTGATGAACTCAGATTACTTTTAGTATTTGTTACTACCAAAAACATCAAAATGATGCAATATATATCGTGTATATATATATCGTGTACATATGTCCTTTCTTAGGTGCTGATTTTTTTCCTTAATGGATAGAACATAAAAAAGAAACTGTTATATCAAAAGGTATGTATATTTTTTTTTTTTTTTTTTTTTGAGACAGAGTCACACTCTCTTGCCTGGGATAGAGTGCCGTGGCATCAGCCTAGCTCACGGCAACCTCAAACTCCTGGGCTCAAGCGATCCTCCTGCCTCAGCCTCCCGAGTAGCTGGGACTACAGGCATGCACCACCATGCCCGGCTAATTTTTTCTATATATTTTTAGTTGTCCAATTCATTTCTTTCTATTTTTAGTA
>CAUYSK010076527.1:0-19374 GCA_963575035.1 Avahi laniger
TACCATTTGACCCAGCAATCCCGTTACTGGGCATCTACCCAAAAGAGCAAAAGTCGCTCTATGAAAAAGACACCTGCACTCGAATGTTCATAGCAGCACAATTCACAATTGCAAAGATGTGGAAACAACACAAGTGTCCATTAATACATGAGTGGATTAATAAACTGTGGTATATGTATACCATGGAGTACTATTCAGCTTTAAGAAACAATGGTGATATAGCATCTCTTGCATACTCCTGGAAAGCGCTGGAACACATTCTACTAAGCGAGGTATCCCAAGAATGGAAAAACAAGCACCACATGTACTCACTATCTAATTGGTATTAACTGATCAACACATAAGTGCACATATAAGAATAACATCTATTGGATGTTGGGCAGGGGGAAGGGGGTATGGGGGAGGAGGGAGGAGGGGACGGGTATAGGTATATGCATACACAAAGAGTGCAATGCGCACCATGCGAAGGATGGACATATTTGAAACTTGGACTGAGAGGGGGAGGGGGGGCAAGGGCAACACTCATAACCTAAACTTCTGTACCCCCATATTATGCTGAAATAAAAATAAATAAATAAATAAATCAAACAAATAAAAAATTCTATTATTCAGAGCATCAAATCTATTATTTTCATTTTGCCATATTCAAAATAATGATTTTGTATATGTTGCTCTGTCATTTCGTCATTGTCTTTTTTTGCACAATATTGAGGGACAATGAAATGAGTAGTATGTTGTTTTCATACCTCTTATCTTGCTTCTCTATCACAACCCTTTTTTGTACATCTTTTCTTCTAGTCCTGCTTTCTGAAGCTTATGCATATATTTTCTGCTTGAAGGTGTGATTATTTTAAATGTATATTGCTCATTTGTGCCGTATTTGATGATTTAAGGTTTCTTACACTAAATATATTGATTTACCAGAAATAAAGTCAAGTTGCCTTGCAATAATACTAAGAATAATAATATACACAATAAATTGAGTACCTGCAATGAATCAGGCACTATGATATCTTTATTAGTTTTATTGACTAATTAAACTTTTATAATAGAGAAAAATCAATAATGCAAATGATAAATTGACAATCTGGAAAGAAAACTTTGCATTGAAGTTTGCATGGTCAAGTTTGTTTTGTTTAACTTTATGTAGAATCTGTCATATATCAGACAATAGATGCTTTATAAATATTAACTCACTTATTCCATATAACAATTACAAGAGGTAACTAATTTTTATTACTATACACTTTTTACACATGAGGCAAATGAAGCACTGAGAGGTCAAATAAGTTGTCCAAGATTATATAACTAATTTAGTGTGGAACACACATTCAGACCGGGGTAGGCTGATTATAGTGTGCTCACACTCACCCACAATGCAATGCAACCTCTCCTCTCTTGCCTTACTCATGATGGAGTATATGCTAACCACAACCAACACCTGCTGGTTTGTTACAAAACAAATCATTGCACCAAAAAGAGCCAGTAAGTATATTTGGGCACTACAGTTATACAAAAGTCCGAAAGATAGAGTTAAAGACTCTATTTATATTTCTTTTTACTAATAATTTATAAAACAGAAGAGATTGTGTTAGTTCATGCCAAATGGAAATCAAATTATTATGCCATAACTTAAGACAATAGAATAATGAAGCCTTCACCTATGGAAAGGATGAGACTGAATTTG
Organism: Avahi laniger; assembly: GCA_963575035.1. Classification (NCBI taxonomy): domain Eukaryota; kingdom Metazoa; phylum Chordata; class Mammalia; order Primates; family Indriidae; genus Avahi; species Avahi laniger. The sequence goes on from CAUYSK010076527.1 coordinate 1,688, forward strand.
TCCTGAAATTAGCTGGCTTTTTTATTATTCCTATAAATTAAAAAGAATTTGATTAAATAAATCTATGAACTCAAGTATTACATGAAAAAAAACAATAGCAGAGGAAGTATTCATACAAAATAGTAAAAGGGAAGTGGCTCAAACTGAAGTTCTACATCTTCACTGATAAGTGACATTCAGATGGAACTCTCATAATCAGTGCATACAAAGAAAAACTCTGTCTACTTGAAAGTTTTTCCTATCAGATATTTATTTATTAATCTTATCTAATCTTATCTAAATGCTTCACTCTGTATAAAACTATTCTGTTGAGTGTTACCTTATATTTTTCCAATTGTTTTTTGATTTTCCCCTCCATTCTTAGGCTCCAAGGATCATTTTGACTTTTACTTATACCTTAAGTTTTTGCACATTATCACAATCTACTTATATAAACATATTTATTTTGGTCTGAATTCCTATAATGTGCTTATAATTTAATTGTATAAATAATAAATTTATAACATGCTTATAGTTTAGAACAACTGCTTCATTATTTTAGTTTTAGCAGTTCTTTATCTTAAGCTATCTTTATCTTTGAATAAATTCTAAGTGTACTGTCCACAGTCAGGTTACAAAAAAATTGTATTTTTTTAAATTTGGTAGTGTGAACAAACATGCTAAAGATACTCTAAAAGGCATTATGTAAGGCCATTCATAAGGCTTTGGTCAATAATTTCCCAAAATGTAGGCACCCTTTTGGTAGCAGAATAATAACTCCCAAAGATATCCACATACCAATACCCAAATCAGTATCTTATCTTACAAGTAAAACAAATAAAAAGAGACAAACAAAAAGACTTTACATGAATGACCAACTTAAGGACCTTGAGATCTGAGATTCTTCTTCAATCCTGGATTATCTGGGTGGACAAATCTAATCACATGGACCAGTAAAAGCTGAGACACTTCCTAGCCTGTGGTTAAAAGGAAATAGTGATCAAAGAGATGCATTGCTGCTGGCTTTCTCTCATTAGAAAACCCCACAGCCAGCCTCTATACCCAATGATTTCCAAATAATCCATCTCCTACCCAAGGGAAAAGCTAAATTCATGTCCATCTCACATTGAAAGAAAAATTTTTGTAGCCCTTATGTGAATATCTGAGCAGAACATCAAAAGTCAAAAGGAAAATGCACAAGATTTCCTGAATTTCTTGAATTTGCCTGAAACCTACTTGCTATTACAATACGGAAATTGACAAACCTCTAAAATATAAAGTTCCATGGTTTCTAAAAGAAATAAAAATACAAAATAAAAAAATCGAGCAATGTGATGACCACTAAAATTTTAAAAGGACCAGGGAACAGATTTTTTTCCTAGAGTCTTCAAAAGAAACGCAGTCTAGGTGACACTTCGACTTTAGTTCAGTGAGAACCCCATCAGATTTCTGACCTACAGAAATGTGAAATAATAGATTTCTACTTCTCTAAGCTATTAGGTTTGTAGCAATTTTTTGCGGCAGTAATAAAAATCTAATACAACTGCAATGATAACAATTTTGCCTCATTGAAAAATTTAAATATACCGTGTTTTTGTATGTTATTATCTTTAAATCATACCATTACTCCAACCTTCTATGACATTTAACTGATGCAAAATTTCATGAAATTTTTATCATCTATATTGGAGTAGGGTCATCGTGGGAGATGGGTGTAAGAATTGAGAAAAGTTTCTTCCAGGTTTTGCATAAGAGACAGTAAGTTGTAAGGGAATTCTTTCCACAAAATTTCCTGGGTATGTTCATGAAATCTCTCTCTCTCTCTCTCTCTCTCTCTCTCTCTTTCTCTCTCCATCTCTCTCCCCCCTTCTCTCCCTCTTTCCCTCTCTCCCTTTCTTTCTCTCCTCTATTCTCTTTCTCCCCATCTCCGTTCTCCCCTGTCCCCTATCCTGTCTCCCTTCTCCCTGCCTCTCCTTTTGATCTCATCCATCTCATTTCTCTCCGTCTCCCCCTCTCTCCCTCTTTCTCCTTCTCATCTATCACTCATGTATCTCTCATTTCTCTATCTCTCTCCATCCCTCTTCTCTCTCTCTCTGCCATCTCTATCCATCTCATCTCCTCCCCCTAACTCTCTTCCTAACTCTTTCCATAACTCCTTTTCTCCCTCCTCCCTCCTCATTCTCTCCCCTCTCTCTTCTCCTTTCTGCCTCCCAGCCTCTCTCTCTAGTTCTCTCTTTCTCCTCCTTGTCTCCTCCCTCTCTCTGCTCTCTCTCTCCTTATCCCCCTCTTTATCTCTCTCTTCTGTCTATCTCTCCTCTCTGTCTCTATTTCTCTAGTGCTCTCTGCAGCCCTCTCTCCTCTCTCTTTCTATTTCTCTCTCTCATCTCTCGCTCTGTCTCTCACTCTGTTTTTCCCTTCTTCCCTCTCTTTCCTGTCCATTTCACCCATCTCTTCCATCTCCTCCATCTCATATTTCTCTGGCTCTCTCTTTTCCTCTCTCCCTCTTTCATCTCTCTCTCCTCTCTCTCATCTGTCTATCTCTCTCTATCTTTCTCTATCTCTACCTGTGTTTTAAACGAAACAACTTATGCCCAAACTGTGAAGCTTTCTATTTGCAACACTCATTTGTTATCATTTATACCATTTCCCACACATATAAGTGATGGCATCTCTAGCTCTTTTACCTAATGTAGTCTCACTCTCCTAGGTTTCAGTTTTCTGAAAGAGGACACTGTAATGTAATGTAACTGTAATGTAACTTATTACTTTCTCTGATAAAATTACAGTCAAATATGATTAAACTCTAAAGTATACAAAGATGACTGCATTCTTGTTAATAATCATATCATATCATGAATCTCCATTCCAAATGACTCTGGCCAAGCCAAAGTTACTAGCTCTCTTTTGCTCACTTGTTTGCGGGTTTAATCTTCTTTGTGTGCCTCTCTTCTGTTTCCATGGCTCCTCACTCCATCTATCTTTTACCAATCCATTTTTCTAATATCTATCACTTAATTTAGATTTTATTCTCATTTAAAACTATATCAGGCTGGGTGCGGTGGCTCACACCTGTAATCCTAGCACTCTGGGAGGCCGAGGCGGGTGGATCGTTTGAGCTCAGGAGTTTGAGACCTGCCTGAGCAATAGCGAGACTCCCTCTCTACTAAACATTTGTTTAGAGAGTGTCCATTAGTAATTAGGGGACCAGACTCGAGATTCAGGCTATTTCCTTAAAATCTTGATGCTGACTCAGATTGGCTCTTTGATCTAAGCGAAGTTTCTGTTCATTGAGTTACCAGAATAATTAAGTAAATTAATATACTTTAACTCCCCAGAACAGTATAAATGGAACATAAAATAATTGTGAGCTATATTGTAAAAAGAGACTAAAAAATGTGAAATAGCAATTGAAATAGATATTAGATGTACATAGTGACAAATTGATAATGAATAGATAAGAAGAATTTTAAAAATCATATTTTTTGTACTAGAATGGCATATAAATAAATACAATGTGGCATAATATATTAATCTGCCTTAGTATCAAAATAACTATTACTGTGCTATTTACCAGCAATAAATAAACACCAAAAAAATCTCTAGAAATAGTGAAAATTCAAAATCTGTCCAGATAGCAATTGCTTTTATATTGATGCCATCTCTAGGGATATGTTTGGAATTGAAATTCTTGTTTTTGATCACCCTGACATTATTGTTCATTGGAATGAACATGAGAAATTGCTCATCAAAGACATATAAACTTTCTTAAAAGATTGAAATTTAAAACCCATCCCCAGAGCTTGTCTTAATATTGAAACAATTTCATAGCCAGGGTTTGAATTTGAGCCCTCATGTATTTTTAAATGAGAATTGTTATCACATTGCTCACATAATAAAATAGAAGGATTAACTATATTTCTATACTGATATTGAGACTTAATGTGAAATTCAGATTTTCCAAAGGAAATAATAATATGTACTCCCATATTCTTCTGATAAACTTTATTTTCATTTTAATGCTCATTTATAAGAAGAATTAATAAGGGAATTAATACAAGATATATATTGTTTTATGAAATATTAGATTTTTAAAACAATATTGACAAAAATGTAATGCTAATTTTTCTACAGACATGAAAATAATACTATTGCAATACTTATTTATCTATTCTTTCCTTGAATTTTTAGGTGGGCCATTTTTTGGACAATGTGGGATTTTTATCTGATATCATAATACATTTATATAAAATGTATAACATGATACAATTACTAATATATTCAATTAATATATTTTCTATGATCATACTCCTTAACACTAAATTAGTAAGACTGAATAAAAATATAAAGAATACAGGTTAGAGATAGATATTATTATGTTTCTTAGTTATGTTTTATTCATAAAGGTACAAGTTTCAGAGTAGACAACATGTGTTCAATGTATATCTCTAAGAAAATAGGTTGAGGCATTGCCTCTGCAGGCCATTGAAATGAACTCAAGAGGAATAATCATTAATTCAACAAATATTTTTTAGACATATGCTAGAAAATCTGATAGTCATAGTTAACATAAATGAAACTCACATTCTAGTGAGAAGAGAAGAAAAATAAAGAAAATAATGTCATTTCTCCATGCATTTTGTAATGAGCATAAACAGAATGAAAAAGAATGCAAGGGCTATTCGGGGAAGCACTTTGCAGGAAGAGATAAGAGCCACCCATCTGAGAAAAAAAGAAATAAGGGAAATCAAACCAATGGAGTATATTTGGGCTGGAATATAGCCAAGGAGGGAGATAATGGTTTGTGAAGAGCTCAGAAAGACGGATGAAGGCCAGTTTATATAGCATCAGAAAGGCATGTTACATTTGCGCTCAAATTACACAAGGAAGTCATGAGGAAAATCTTTTAAGCATGTGCATTACTTGATTTAATTTACATTGTAAGAATATCTCTGTGACAACCTGTGAGGGTAGTTTGTGAGGAATATGTGTCAGGTGGCTCTCTCGGTGGAGAGGGGAGAGGGAAATCAGTTAAGAGGCTATTGTTGTGTTCAGGTAAGAGGGGTAGAAAAATCATGAGAAACAATTTTTTTTCTGTTGATTAAGAACCCAACTGACATCCAATTTAAGAAGATACAACCTTGGTATTAGTAGATTTATGAACTGAGTCACCAACCCTCAATATCCTGCCATTGCTTCCCCATCAAAAAAGCACAGTTTTTAACTGTAGTGAGAAATCCTTGTGTTTTAGTCTCATTCTAATTTTGACTTTCCTTCTTCTGAATGACCAGTAATGAGCATCTAAGAAAGTGTTATAACATTCAAGAAGAATGTTTAAAAAGAGTAGATATTCAATAATGAATATCAATGTAATTTTTTGGCAGTCCTGCAGCACTGAAAGATAAAGATTAGAATTCAGTGCATCCCCAGGAGAATGGCCCAGGTGACTACATTAGGATCTCAGCTGAAAGACAGATCAACTCAGCCATCACTCATTCTGTCCCCAATCAGCTTAAGGTAATGAACTCTCAAATATCCCTATTTAGTATAGGGATGGTTCTTTAGTATTAGGATGGTTCTTTATAGAACCATCTCTGGAAAAGGATCACTTCATGTGGGACTGTAGATTTATAGAAACTAAACAAACGGATACAATCTAAAAAAAATTCAACATACCAATAAACAGGGCCATATAACCATAAATTTAGGATATTTAAAAAAAAAAGCAACCTGAAAATACATCCACACATGATCCAGTTATGTAAATCAGAGCCAAAGACTTTAAAATGCAATTAACGTGTTAATAGAAGTATTACCCTCAAAACTAAAGTGGAGAGAAAATCGTTGAATAGAGGAATATGTGACAAGTATCAAATGGAAATTCTAAATTTAAAAAAAATATATATTTTAAAATCAAACTCCAGTAAACGCAAGTTTAGAGAGTAAAAACAGGTCTATTGAAACTGAAAGTAATTAATAGAAAATATGCAAATTGTAAAACAAGGAAGAAGAATATCAATTTAAAAAGAAACATGATACTTAGGAAATGGAGAAAGTCAAATAGAGGAAAAAAGATTTTTTTAATGTGTCAGGAAAAAAATGGTAATGCTTCTAGAGGAAGGTATTGGAAAGTATCTTTGTTACTTTGGGGAAGGCGAATATATTTCAGGATAAGAGAAAAAGGAAATAATTTCAATATATAATTTTTATCATCGTTCTTAACAATATTGCAATTCTAAATTATGTGAAATGACAATTACATAAAATATTATGGAATATGTCTTTTGATAAAATTCAAGGAGATCCTTGCACATTATGTGTCAAATATTGTATTTGGTTTTTAATCTGTTGGAATCTCAGAAATTCTTTTACATTTTTGTAAGCGATGCATACAAATGCAAACTGATACACATCTATTGTATCTGTGACTACAACTGGCCATAAGTAGTATTGTTTTGATGGTATGGTTTTTCCAAAATAGTGAACAATTGTTGATAAATATTTTTAAAGTACTTTGCATATTAGGTGTAATCCTGGAAATTTTACTGAATATAAAAACTATTTAAAAGTCTTTTAATCTAGAGATGGAGTTAAATTTTATGCTCTGATAATTTTTTCAAGGCACAACGCAATTCTTCATTATGTGGAACTGTCCCAAACCCAAGGCATCTTCCATCCCCCACCGATACATTTAGAGAATCACTGTCTTAGGAAAATTTAGGGAAATTTTTAAGAAGATAGCATACTGTCATTTCTCAGTCATCATCTGTTGATGTACTCTCCTCCTCAAACCCATGTTCAATCACTTAAAAACTTCTTTTAATCACTGAGTGGATCGAAGTATATTAAAAAAATGACCTCCTAAGAAACAATGGTGATATAGTACCTCTTGTATACTCCTGGATAGAGTTGGAACGCATTCTACTAAGTGAGATATCCCAAGAATGGAAAGACAAGCACCAAATGTACTCACCCTCAAATTGGTATTAACTGATGAACACATAAGTGTACATATAAGAATAACATTTACTGAATGTTGGGCAGGGGGGAGGGAGTAAGAGGGGACGGGTATTTGCATACACAAAGAGTGCAATGCGCACCATCCAAGGGATGGACATGCTTGAAATTCGGACTTGGCGGGGAGGGGGGAGGCAAGGGCAACATACATAACCTAAACATCTGTACCCCCATAATATGCTGAAATAAAAGAACATACAGAGTCGAGTTCAAAGGAAAGAAAGGTAAATGGCATGCTCAGAAGAGAATAAGGAACGTACACTCATAGAACTAAGCTTCAAATGGTGGCAAGACGTGCAGAGGGCACTGAAACTGAACCGGGACTTGAGGGACTGGGGGCTGGTGTTTTAATGACAATGTAATGCCCACCTAAGTACAGGAGATGTGGCCTTGGTCCCATGTGAGGCAGGAAGTAGAGACTGAGGTCCTGTATAAGTTGAATACTCTCAAAAGGCTCAGAGGTATGGCAAGAAATCCTGCTCTCTTTCCTAGGCTTTAAGTGAGGGTAAAAATATCTTCTATGAGAAACTGAATCCCAAAGCCTGTCCCTCATGCAGGTATCAGTTCTCAAATTACACTTCCTGTACATGGAAACCCTAAACTGAGAAAGTAACATAAAAATTGATCTGGCATCCACAGAATCCCAAGAGCCCTGAAAAAATGAAAAACGGGGTTATATCCATGATCGAAGGCACATGGGACTCCAATGGAAAGGAATGACCTCCCCTAAAAATGAAAACTCTTGAAACACAAAAAGTTAGTCCATGAGGGAGAATCTAGAGACACAATAAATTGAAGAATTGTTATCCCAAGATGTTTAAATAATAAAATAATCTGAAGGAGATTATATTAATAATATATATGACTAAAATGAGTAAAGAGCCAAAGGAAGAATTTGAAACTATCTATAGTGGGGAAAAAACCAGGGCAATGTAAAAAAAAAAAGAGAAGGCAGATTTGAAAAAGCACTAAACTGGTCTTGTATAAATGATAACTATATTCATTGAAGCCAGAATGAGAGAAATAGTATGTCAAACACAACTGAAGAGAGAATAGGTGAAGCAGAAAATGGATCTTAGGAGGTTATACCAATTTCAGCTCTGAGAGACAGAGGCATAAAATGTGAAAAAAAGAAGAGGCATGGAGGCTACAATGAGTGTTCACTGTGTAATCAGTAGGAATTCTAGGAAATGGAAGAATTTCCACAGAGAGACTGGGAAGGAAGAAATATTCAAACAGGTCATAAGTTAGAATTTTCCAAAATGAAAGCAGATGCAAAATTTCAAGAATCATACTGAGTCCCAAACAGAGAATTAAAACAAACGCACATCTAGACAATTATAATTGATGATGAGGAACATCAAAGACAACAAAAGAAGGAAAACAGAACAAAAGATGAAACAGATAACAGGTAAAGGAACGACCATTACACTAAAAGGATACCTCCCACTCGCAGCAATGAAGACCACAAGGCACTGGAATATTCTGAAGAAAAAATATCCGTCCACTTAGAATTCCAAACATTCCCAGCCAAACTTTGTTCCAAGAGTGAGGATAGAAGATATTCATAAATAAATACTGAGAGAGTTTATTATTATCCTGAAGGAATATTAAAAGATGCATTTCCAGGCAGGAGAAGTGGGATGATGTAAGAAACAGCAGTGAGGAAAGAAATGGGTGAATATGAAGGAAATATAAATCCATATTGCAAACAAATGAATCATAGATAATAGTGATTAATTTGGGAGTTTGAAAGCAAGTAAACAATAACATGAAAAATTGGAGAGCCTTTTTTATATATGCAAATTAAAGTATTTTAAAAGCCTTGTTTCTCAGAATGAGACTGAGGATTCAGGTTTCTTCCAATCTGTCTTCTAGCTCACTCCTTTTTTGTGAGACAGGATCTTGCTTGTCACCCAGGCTGGAGTGCAGTGGCCTCATCCTACAGCAACCTCAAATTCCTGTCAAGCATCCTCCCGCCTCAGCCTAAAGAGTAGCTGGGATTACAGGCACTTGCCACCATGTCTGGCTAATTTTTTTTTTTCTATATTTTGTATAGATGGATTCTCACTCTTGCTCAGGCTGGTCTCCAACTCCTGGCCTTAAGCAATCCTCCTATCTCGGTCTCCCGAAGTGCTGGGATTATAGATGTGAGCCACCGCACATGGCCTCACTAATTCTTTATATTTTGTTAAGTATGAGTGTTAAAAATTAAAGACAATACTAAAGAATAGAAAGGAAATAATGGAAATAAAAAGTAAATATAGAAAATTTTTTTAATCTAATAGAAAGCAGAAAAGGAGCAAAAAAAGAAGAAGGTAAAAAAGGCAAAAAGAAAACACAAAATAAAAGGAGAGAAATAAGTCCAGGTATATCAGTTATAAAATAAATGTAATTCATCTGTTAGAGGAGAGATTCTCAGGTTGATCATAAAGAAAAACATCTCAGCTATTTGCTGTTTATAAGAGACATACCTAAAACCTAATTAAACTTACTTGGAGAAATCCTCAACAAAATATTAACAAATCAAATCCAACAATGTATAAAAAAGAATTATACACCATAACCCAGTGGGGATTTATTTCAGGTATGTAAGGCTGGTTCAACACTTGAAAATCAATCTATATAACCCACATATCAACAAGCTAAAACAGAAAAATCCTATGATCACATAAATTGACGCAGAAAAAGCATTTAACAAAATCTAACGCCTATTCACAATAAAAACTCAGCAAGTTATGAATAGAGGGAAATTATCTTAATTTGATACAGAATATCTACCAAAAAAACTATAGTTTATACCATACTTAATAGTGAAAGACTGAATACTTACCCCCTAAAATCTAGAACAAGGAAAGGATGTTTGCTCTCATTCTCTTATTCAACATAGTTCTGGAATTTCCAGACACTGTGATGAAGCAAGAAAAACAAATAAGATGCATACAAATTGGAGAGGAAGAAATAAAATTGAAAAAAAAGAAGAAATAAAATTGTCCTTATTTGCAAATGACATGTTTGTCTACTATAGAAAATCCCAAGGAATCTACCAGGAAAAAAAATTCAAAAAACTTCTAGAACCAATAAATGAATTCAGCAAAACGGCAAAATACAAGACCAACACACAAAAATCATTCACATTTCTATATTCTAATGAACATACGGAAACCAAAATTAAAAGCATAATACCATTTATAATACAATCACACTAAAGAAAATGAAATACTATATATATATATGTAACAAAATACATACAGGATTTGTATGATGAAAATTAAACAATGCTGATAAAAGAAACCAAAGACCTAAATAAATGGAGAGACATACTGCATGCATGGATTGGAAGACTCAGTAAGGGTGCCAGTTCTCTCCAAATTCATCTATAGGTTTAATGCAAATGGAGGGAATGTGGAAGCGAGGTGGATGTGGCTATAAAATAGCAACATGAGGGACCTTTATGGTGGTGGGATTGTTCAGTATCACGAATGTGGTAGTAAATACACAAACCTATAAGTGTGATAAAATTGTATGAAATCTCTGTCTCATACACATACACACACACACACACACACAAGTGAGTACAAGTAGTGCTGGAATATCTGAATAAAATCAGTGAATTGTATCAATGTCCATATCCTAGTTGTGATATTGTACTGTAGTTTCACAAAATGTTACCACTGGAGGAAACCGAGTAAAGGTATATGAAATCTCTCTGGGTTGTTACAACTGCATGTGAATCTGCAGTTATCTTAATAAAAATTTCAATTTGTAAAATGCTATTTCATATGTAGTAAAAAATAATAGTGAACTTCAGTATTATGATCATTGCAAAGCTTGTTTTATTGTTTGTTGTGGGAAATGTAATTAACTCAGAGAATAACACCTGTTGAATGACTCACTAAAGAAATCACGCAAAAAGATTGAAAATAAATGGATAGAAGAAAGCTATGTGAGGTAAACATGGATGAAAATAAAAATTGTATAACACTATTAATATCAGACAAAATATTAGCATGGACAAACATTGTTATTATTGGAAAGAAGATCATTAATGATAAAAGAAACAATTCATCTGGAACACTTAACAATCCTAAACTTGTATTACTTAATAAATGTGACCTTGAACAATCCAGAGCAAAAATTAAGGATAAAGAAAAAAATGACAATTCACAATTTTAGTTCTGAAGGTTGATTGAAGCACTCTTTTCAGTAACCGATACACAAAGAAGCCAAAAATATTTGTAAAGTAGAATATTCGAACAACATATATAATTCATCAATTAGATAGTACACATTATTTCAAAGACACCTGTAACATTTATAAAAAGCTATCTTGTACTAGGTTACAAAGGAAGGTCTAAATACCAAATAATTGATACTTGGGAGCAAGGGCCAGCCATCTACGGTCAGTAGACCAAATCCATCCTGCCATCTGTTTTTGCAAATAAAGTTTTATTGGAACACAGACATGTCCATTTATTCACATATTGTCTATGACTGCTTTCACACTACAGTGGCAGAGTTGTTGCAACAAAGAATAGGTGACCCACAGAACTTAAAATATTTAGTGTCTGGCCTTTTACAGAAAAGATTTGCCAACCCCTGCTATGAAGAATAGGTTTTTAGAATACCTTGCAATGTTAGAATTCAATAACACACACACAGAGACAAATGTTTGGAAATTAAAAATCACACTTCTAAATAATTCAAAGTTGAAAGAAAAAGTCTAAATGGAACTTACGAATATATCAATATCTAACATTGAAAATGTGCATGTCAAAGCGTGGGATACCAGGAAAGAGGAAGTCAGAGAGAAATTTTAGCTGTAATATGTTAATATTAGAATATAAGAAAGGTATAAAATTAATGTGCCAAGCATCCAACTCAAGAAGCTAGGAACAATGGCCAATTGGTTTTGGACAAGAGTGCCAAGACAATTCCAGGGGGAAAAACTAGTCTTTTCAGCAAATGGTGCTAAGACAATTGATGTCGTAGCACATGCTGAGGATGTACCTTCGTAATAAAAATAGAACAAGAAGTGTCAATGTGAACTGTTAGAGTTATCAACTGTCAAATTTAATACTTAAGGAAATTGGACATTTCATACTTAGTAACATCAAACCACTGAACTGTACACTTTAAAAGGGGGGGATATTATGGCATGTGAATTGCATCTCTATTTTTTTTTTTTAAAGAAGAAGCTAGAAAGGAAACATTAAAATAAAAGAAATGAAAATAGAAGGAAGTAATAAAATAAATAAAATTGATGTAATAAAAGAATTGATAAAATCAAAAGCTGATTTTTAGGGGGAAAGGTAAAAAACTAAAGAGAAAATGCTCCAGGTGAGAATAATGAGGGATTTTAAGCAAGTGGACTGAAGACAAAACGTTAAATTGTCTGACCGATGAGTATCACGAATGCGGATTTGGGACGTGGTAGCCGCAGGTTTGAGCGTTCTGTTCCACCACCACCGCTGCTGTTTCCAGGGCTGTAACACTCGGACTCAGAGCCGTAAATCAAGCCTCCGTTTGTTTCCCATATTCCTGTCTTCGGGGTCCAGATGTGCTGACAAACTGGGAAGAGCTGGGGGGTTTTATGAGGCTCTGCTTTTTCCAAGGTTTATCTTACAAAGAATTTATGTTTCCAGGGTCACAGACTGGGCCACTTTCTTTGTCGTCCGGAGCAAATTATTTCAAAATTTGCAACACTGACAGAATTGGTTGAAGGCAAAGGATTGACTCAGCTTGTTCCCCCAAACGTGCATGTCTGTGTGCAGAAAACACACCTGGCCTCGGCCCCACCCAAAGGGCTGTGAGTTGTCTGTGCCCCCTGGGGCCTCTTTCAAGGTCTCGGACAACCCAGACCCGCTCCCATCACAGGCCCGGTACACCCACTACACTTACTCTTCCCCTGTCTGGAAAACTACCCGCCAGGTGTTCCAAACCCTGAACAGATCGTACACTCACTTTAGCACATGTGTTTTAATACTCTTTTTGCGGAATCGTGGATAATACAATCTTAACCATCATTCACAGGAGGAGTCAAAGGGCAAAGTAGATGGTAACCTGACTGTCTTGCAGATGGCAGGGAGGATGCCACGCTTCTGCACAGCCCCGGGACCTCGAATGCTGCAGCCCAGTCCTCTCCCCGGGTCCGAAGAGCCACAACTTCAAGGACAGAGAGGATATGGCCCGGAGGAGTCATCCCCTACGTCATTGGAGGGAATTTCACCGGTCAGTAGCCCCAGACAAGGCCTGCTGTGGGGCTGGGGGCTTTGCCTGTCTAGGTCAAGAGAGTCCTAGGAAGGGCTCACGTGGGATCGAGGGATGCCAGGGGCCTCAGCGGGCCTGTCTGCCCCATGCTCCCTTGTGCCTGAAAGGCCTGGTCCCCCAAGCCTGAGGAAACTGCAGTCTCTGTTGGAGCTACGCCCTCAAAGCTGGTCACCTTGTTCCTGAGGCTTCATGTTGGGACTGACCTGTGACCCCGTCTTGAAGGATAGACAGGGTTTGCACAGTGGGTGTGTGAGGACAAGCCCTCCAGGCAGATGGAAGCGTGTGAGCAGCTGCTCATGGTGGCTCGCCTGTCCTCTGCCGGAATGAGCTCCCTGGATTCAGGGGTCCCTGCCTCCACCCCCAAGCAGTGCGCCACCTGGTGACCAGGGGAGTCCTGGGCCCAAATCCTGGCTACGGCACTACCAGCAGGGCACCCTAGGCAATTTACTTACCTCTCTGTGCCTCAGTTCCCTCTTCTGTGAATGGGGATGATAATGTTTTCTACCTTATCCAGTTGTTTTGGAAATGAAATGAATTACTATAGATAAAACACTTAGAATAGTGCCTGGCTCATAGAATTAGACATTATTTGCTACTGCAGTGAAACTGAAACTCCTGACGGTAGTCTGTGGGGCAGCCCCCAGCCCTCGCCTGCCTCTCCGCCTCTTCTGCCCTCTCCCCTCTCCTCTCTGTCCCTGCGCTCTGGCCTCCCTGGCCCAGCTCTGTCCCAACTTACCCCCTCCTCGCCCCCTAGCGCACCGCACTTGCACTTGCCCTGCCGTCTGTCTAGAATGTCTCTCCCAGGTCTTGGCCCGGCCGGCTGCTTCTCAGCATTCGAGTCTCACATCAGGGGACCCGTCACAGAAAGGCCTCCTCTGAGTCCCCACCGCCCCGCCAGCTCCCATCCGTCCTCATACCTGCTTTATAACCTTTACAGCCCTTGCCATGACCTGAAGTTACCGTCCTTTTTTGGTCTCTGCCCAAGCTCTGTGGGAGCAGGGGTCTTTTTTTCTGTCGTTTCCCCTCCTGTGTCTCCAGCACCTCGAACAGGGCCTGGCACGGGCCAAGCACACGGCACCGCAGGTCGCAGGTCTGAGACCAGCGCCAGTTGAATGCCTGAGTGAGGGTCCTCGCTGGGTGACTTTCCCAGGCTCTTGGTGCCATTTGTAAGTCCTTCCCCTCCCTGTGGCTCTGTGACTTCCTCTGTAAGAGGTGGCTGATGAAGGCACATGCCCTGAGGACTTGCCAAAGCCACTGATGAGCAAGTTAGTGAAGGAGCTGAGAGACCTGGACGGGGACCCGGAGCCTGGGAGAGAGCCCGCGCTCCTGCAGCCCCTTCCTCGGTCCTGCAGCTCCTGCAGTCCCCTTTGCTGCCGCGGCAGGAAGCCAGGGCTTCCTCCTGCCAGACAATTAGGGGCCCCAAGACCTCCTCCTGCCCTCAAGGCACCCTGTTCTCGTAGCAGAGGAAGGTGGGCACTTAAGGAATTGAAACGGAGGGATTGTGATCTGCTAGGAATTTTGGTTCTTTGGTATTTTAGCCGTGTTCTTTCAGATCCGGTGTGCTTTTCTGACCAAAGATTTATATTGCCTTCATCAAAGTGAACTCGTTTTATATATTAGACTTTTGTTGACCCAGAGATTTATGTTATTTTGTAATTTGTTGGATTGCTATTTCGGTGAGTGATTGAGCTATAAACAATTTGAACCAAAAGTGTCAAGATGTTAGGAAAAAAATGGACACTGAGTTACTCTTTATTCTCTATGTGTGTTTTTGGAACAACAAGCTGATACCACATTGCTCTAGACTAGGATGTGCACCTCCCCAGCGCTGCTTTTGTCGTTGTTATTGTTTTTGTTTTGCAACGAGGGACCCCTAGAACTGAGACCCCCGTGCCCCATGATCCTGCGTACTTCCCAGACAACTGTTTTTTGTAAGTCTTTCTCATTGCTTCTAGCAAAATTAAAAAAGTCTTCTTTCTGTCAGATTGATGGATTTTGAAAAGAAATTACTGACTGTATGTGACCATCAGACTACACGAAGACAGGTTCAGAGAAGTGTGACATTCACCTGTTTTCAGAGGCCTCAGAGGAAATTGGGCTCAAGGATCTCTCAGAAGACACTGCAACCCCACACAAAAGCACCCAGAATGTACCAACAGAATGTTTAGAGTGTGTGGGAGCACCGTCCCACAGGGCTGAAAGAAAATGGAGGGGTGAGCTGACACCCCCTACTTCAAAAGCCTGCATTTCCAAACTGATTAACCTGGGTACAGTTTTTTAAAAGTTTAGAAAATACTTTTAATACAAAGGAAAAGTTGGGAAGCCCAGGATATTTAGAAAATCTATTTTTTACCCTCCCTTCCAATCCACAAACTCTTACTGTCTAGGTTTTTTCAATTCAGGAAATTACGTTGTATTTTTAGCAAGGGAAATCCTTATTCCTACCGCATTTCTATTCTGGGTCACCGAAGCAAGCTTTTAAAAAATTTTTAAAAAATATTTAACTGACAAATAAAAAGTGTATATATCCAAGGTGTACAATGTGAGGATTTGATATATTATGTCACGATCACCACAATCAAATTAATTAGCATATCCGTCACCACCCATGGTTATCATTTTTTGTGCGTGGGGACAGGTGAGGACATAAAATCTGCTCTCTTACCACATTTCGAGTAAACAAGACAGTATCATTA
Source organism: Avahi laniger (assembly GCA_963575035.1). Lineage (NCBI taxonomy): Eukaryota > Metazoa > Chordata > Mammalia > Primates > Indriidae > Avahi > Avahi laniger. The sequence continues at coordinate 17,647 of CAUYSK010076527.1, forward strand.
ACAAGATTTTCTTGATCATCGGAACAAGCTTTGTCTTAAGCCAGCATTAAGCATCTAAGGAAAGTACGGACTCATCGAAGTGACCAGCGTTTGCTCTGTTGTTTCAGGAAGCCAGAGGGCCATTTTTAAGCAAGCCATGAGACACTGGGAGAAGCACACCTGTGTGACCTTCATAGAAAGGACCGATGAGGAAAGCTTCATTGTGTTCAGTTACAGGACCTGTGGGTGAGTAAGTGAAAGCAAGGCCGCCACAGCAGAGCCAGAGGCAACAAATCAGATGATTCGTGAGTCTTGGTTTTCTCTGCAAAACTGTTTCCAATGAGCTGTTATTTATAGGACTCCAGGGTTTTCTAGAAACTCCTTGCCCTCAGTGAAGTCACAGTCCAGTAGCAAAGGAGGTGGGGCCAGAGGAAGACTCCAGGGAGACCAGGGGTCCTGTCCCTAGGAGAGCAATGGCAGGACCTGGTGGTGTGTCACAGGGAGAAAGATGTAAGGCAGGGGTTCTTCACCTCTTGGAATCAGGGATCGCATTGAGAATCTGATGAAGTTGTGGGCCTTCCTCCCTCAAGAATGGGTATACACATATGCAAAATTCTACATGGGATTGTAGGGACTCCATGGGCTTACAGACTTCATACAGAAAACATAGCATGCAATAAAATGACTGGCTCATGAATAAAGTTATCTGTTATGCCAGTAAATGTAAGTGTGATGTGCTCCTCTATGGAAAGAAAAAGGTTCTCATGTTGGGTCACAAACCCAGTCCCAACTACATGTTCTGTACAAAGATGGTTACTGAAGAAAATGACCTAGAGGTTTGAAAGTAAAAGGAAAGAAGCTATACAGGCAAATTCTAACAGAAAGAAAGCTGGGGTCTCAATTTTTGTTTTTATTATTTTGTTTGTTTTTTTTTGTTTTTACAGTCAGAAAGTATTTTAAAAAAAGGTGAGACAGTCCTTAATGAGAAAGGATACAAGCTACAGCGAGATTATAATTGTCATAAATCTTCATGCACCAAATAGCATAGCATTAACAGTTATAAAACAAGCCCCAGGGAATTCAAGGGGAAATTGACAGAAACACCAGCAGCAGGAGACTTATTTCATTTTTGTCAGCTGGAGTAAATCAGTGTCACGTTGACCAAAAAGCAAGTATGGATTCATAGAGGATCTGAAAAATATAATTAATAGAGTTGATTCCATAGGTCCATCAGGTTCTGTAACCTGATAACATAATTTTAAAGTGCCTATTCAAGGATTATAAGCCTTGACTATCTATTAAGCATTAAGAACATCTTAATGGCTTCTAAAAGGCAGAAATAGCATTAAAATATTCTCTGATTTCAAAGCAATGAAATTGTACATAATAACAAAAATGGAATAAACATTACCTCATAAATTAAAAGCTCCCCCCACCCCCTTTTTTATAGTTCTCAGGTCATACAAAAATCAAGATTAAAACTGCAAAATGTCTGCATAATGAAAGCCCTAAAATTCAAAATGAAAGAGATATAGCTAAGGCTATGTCCAGAGAAAAAAACCGCAGCACCAGTTCACACCAATGGCAATGAAATATTCAATTTTAAGAAGTTAATGACAAGAAATAAATAAAACCCACCACCACTACCAGAACAAAGTCAACCCAATGAGAGCACAAGGAAACAGCCAAGGTGAAACACTTCATAGGGTTAATAAATTCAAGAGTAAATTATTTGAATAAACAAACAAA
>CAUYSK010076531.1:0-28547 GCA_963575035.1 Avahi laniger
TCCCAGCTACTTGGGAGGCTGAGACAGTAGGATTGCTTGAGTTCAGGAGTTTGAGGTTGCTGTGAGCTAGGCTGACGCCACGGCACTCGCTCCAGGCAAGAGAGTGAGACTCTGTCTCAAAAAAAAAAAAAAAAAAAAAAAGAAAAGTTGCAATCATTAGAACGTTGAACTTCAACTTGCTAAATTCACAAAGTTAGAGAATCATTAATAAAATGCAAATGGTAGATACTGATTGATTCTTTCCTTGGGCTAAGAATCTTGCACAAATTTCGTGTATTTTTTTCCTAGAATCAAAGACTCAAAGAAATATGGAAGTATGCTGCCTATCTTTCAACTTTAAGTGTCAATATCTAACATTGAGTGCCATATAACTTTTTTTTTAATAAATCAATATATGTTGTTTTAGGCAATGAGGATTTTTGCACACATTAATGAAACTATACATAAAGCTCTATTTTATCAGCTATTTGTAAACATTATATGCCTGTGATAGGTTTGAAATCTTGCCCAAAAATGTTATGTCTGTGAGAAAATGCTACAGTATTAGAGTTTTTACATAGCTTTTGAAAATTGTTTTATTATTTCAAGAGGAAATGGTCCGTTTGAATCCCATAACTTGTCTGCTGCTTATGACTTTTACAATAAATGAATCTTTCTGTTCAATATTTTGTGACATAAAAAATTGGAAGTGTGATCCTTTTAAAAATTATAGAATACACTATTACTTTAAAAGTGGTTTAGAAAACACATTCCCAATAGATCAATAACTAAATGCAAAATTTCATTTTTTGATATAATAAAAAACTTAGCAGAAAATTGAGGTGACTGTACATATACCCTATGGATTGTCAAAAACCGTCTTAGGAAAACTAGAACCAAATGAGAAAAGATAAATGTATTTGACTCTTAGAATTTTTTATATTGTAACATTGATATACTAATGAAAGCTCAGGGGAAAATATTTATAATGGAAATATTAGATATATAGTAAACATGTACAGAGAACTTTTAGAAATTGATAGCAAAAAGACTTAATAAAGCAATTGCAAATGGCAAAAGAATATAGACAATTCACAGAAGAGCAAATCCAAACAGCCAATTTGAAAAGATTCTCAAACTCACTAACAGTATGGAAAAGAAAGTCAGATAAAAGTGAAATGCTACTTGTGTCAGATTAAAAAAACTTTTAAAAGATTGGAACACTTAAATCTCCGGTAGCAATATGAATTGTTTTAGCCTTTTAAAAATGCAATTTGCCATTATGTTGAAAAAATTACACTTATTTAATTCAGTACTGCTTCTGCAAATTTAGACTAGGGATGGGAAAACTTTTTCTATAAAAGGCCAGATAGTGAATATCTTCGGCTTTGCAGACCATTTGATTTTTGTTGCAACTACTCAATTCTGCATGATATCACTGCCTGCAGAATTGGGAAGGCATGTGTAGTAACATGCTATTGATATGGTATGTATAGTCTAATGTCTACATAGGTGAAACTAAATTCAAGTGCATATATAATAGTATAATATAGTAAAATAATTAGGAATTGATGAGTTTTGAGTATTTATTGCCTTTGTTTTTAATGATTATTTAGTTGTAAGTTTACAAAATTTAATTTTCAATAATTAATGTTGCACAACCAGCTCCCATAATTCCTGAAAATTTAACCATGGGACTCTCTCAGCTAGCTGGTACTAGCTGGCTCCAGCACACCGCTGGCTATACCTAAGTATAAGGATGTTTTTGCATTATTGTTTATGATGGCAAGAACAGGAAATAAATTATATACCCACTGATGGGGGAATAGTTGAATAAGTTGTACTATATCTATACCATGGAATATAAAGCAGCTGTTAGAACTATTGCCTTGGAGTGATTTCCACATATGTTGTTAAATGAGAGGAGGGAGATGCAAGGATGGCTCTGTGTCATGATCTCATTTTTATAAAACAGGCAACTATAGACTCTCCCCTCATTTATGCATATGAGAAAATCAGAATTCCGTAGGCCTAAGGATTTAGATTTATAATAAAATTCTCTACCTTGTAAATGAATAAACTTGAGTCCATGTTTATAGTGTTTTTTTATTTGTTTGTTTGTTTGTTTTCTGAGACAGAGTCTCTTGTTCTGGTCGCCCAGGCTGGAGTGGTGAAGTGGCGTAATTGTAGCTCACTGCAGCCTTGGACTCCTGGGCTCAAGCCATCCTCCCACTTAAGCCTCCCGAATAGCTGGGACTACAGGCACCTGCTACCATGCTTGGCTATTTTTTTTTTTTAATTTTTTGTACAGATGGGGGTCTAGCTTTGCACAGGCTGATCTTGAACTTGCAGCCTCAAATGATGTTTTCTGCCTCGGCCTCCCAAAGTGCTGGGATTACAGACGTGAGCCACCACACCTTGGCTTGACTCAGTTTTTAAATAAAATTTATCCTGTTAGTGGTATACATTCTTCACATTCTAAATACTTTTAATGTATATCACTTCAAAAAAAAAATTTAGTATGTAGTATCTCATTTCTTAAGACATGTACATTTTCCTATGTTTACAACTCTGAGCATTAAGTATGTTTATAATTTCATGCCCTTCTGGATTTTAATTACTGCCTTCATGTTTATATGGACACTCATTACTTGAAATTGCTATTATTTTCAGAGATTGCAATACAGATATTCCCTGTTCTTTGAGCCCCACAGGAGGACGGAATTTTCCTGTCCTTTGTATTCTAAGATACTACACCACTCTCTTCTTTGTATCTTTCTTATTTAAAACCTTACCTTGCCTTTCATACCTAAACTTTCAGCCTTGGTATGCTGCTAGGTGTATGGTCCAGAGTCTTATGCGTACATTTTACATATTAATTGAGTGAACAAACAATGATATTTATCTTAGTCTATTACTGTGTATGGAGAAATGATAAAGCTGCTTTAGGGATTGTCAAAGTCTTGAGTAACATTTTTGTTACGTATTAAAGAGCTTTGAATCAGATAAGGAAAAGTCATATTCCAAAATAATGGACTGTTGCTATTGTAGTGGTTTGCTGATCAGTTTTCCACCTGGAATTTCCTCTTTAAAAATCTTTTTTATTCTTTTAATGGTTGCTATTTTAATGACTAATGTTATTTGTGATTTCTTAAGAGCTATTGCATAATACTCAACAAACTTCTTGGTTTTTTGTAGTGCAGAATTCAGAAAGTATATACATCTGTTAAATTTACTCTCTTTCTTAATATTGTTTTGAGTTCAAGGAAATATCTTAGGAAACTGCTGTAATCTTCTTGTTAGTAAATAGCGCCTTCCTACTTTTTGATAAAGCTGTAACATTCCTCTTCAAGTAAAAACTTCTGCCCCTTGTTATTTTGTATTGCTCTTTGGCAGGATATGCCTTGACAGCGTGTCCTGAAGTGAAGATTGTATTTTTCTAGTGTGAAGGAAATTAGCTGGTAAAAAAATCTGATTGACATGTTTAAACTCATTTTACAAACTTGATAGCTGCTAAGTTTTATTTTACTTTGTGATGCCTGGATATAAACATAATTCAAATAGAGAAAGCATAAAAGAGAAAAATTTATATTTTAAAAATTCATTTCAATTTGAACTCTAATTATTTCTTAGATTTTTCTGTTTTGCATTTTTTAAATTTTCTTTGAGAATTTGTGTCCCATTAATTGCCTTCTCTTCCACATTTTTATTTGTAATGATGCTTTTCAGATGTCTAATTTTTGTTTAAAATGTTACCATTGATTACTTTTCCTTTTACTTCAGATTTATGATACTGTTCACCATAAATTATTTGGAACATACATGCTTAATTTTATACAGTTACTTTAGAAGCAATATAAAGGTGATCACTAAAATGTTAACATTTATCTAAATAAGCTATTCTTAACTTTCCATGGATTTTCTTGGAAGATACAGGAAGGTATAAAAAATATTGACTCTTACTGAGTTAAATGATTTTACTTTTTTGCTTTTCTGCTATGCTTTGAACATCTTCTCTTTTATCTTTTATTGAATAAGATATTTATTTTCTTGAAGTCTGATTTCCCTTTTATTTGTTGTTGCTTCTAATAAAACTCCATTGGTGATTTTTTTGAGAAAAATTAGATGATTGAATCATTTGTTTATATTTAGTCTTAAATGTAACAGCACTTTTAAAGATAAATATTTTAAAATATAAAACCATGATATATTATTAAAATACTCTTTCAAAATCAATTCACCTACCAGTATAATACAGATTGATTTCAGTTTTACGTATTCTACCTTTATCCGTATACACATGTATTACTTACCTAATTTTAATGGATGTATATAATCAACTTTTGATGATTTTATTTTTTGCATTTAAAGCAAAATGCTAGCTCTGCTAATAGAGACCTGAATAAAAACAGAAATGTCACTTTCCACCCTAGCAAAGGTGTCCCCTTTAATCTCTGTATATACATATACACAATTTGTAAGTTGCGATCATTTGTATAACATATGATTTTATTTTCTTTCTCGTGGATGAGCTTCACTGGAATTGTGTAGACTCCCAGAGCTTAGCTTATGTACCAGCAGTGGCCATAATTTTCCTTCCCAATTGGCAGGCGACCCATGTACTTATACCTGCCCAGACCTAACTGAATGCAGGAAAGCAAAGGGCATGGCTGGGAGGAGGACGCAGGGAGTCCTGATGTCTCCTGTCTGTTGATAGGTCTCTTTGTTCTTCACTGTGGAGCCATTCTAGTGGACGCCATTGTGAAGACTCTTTTTTAGAAAATCTCTTCATTTAGAGCAGGTTATTTCCTATAACCTGTTTTTATCCACAAATCCTCTCTATTTCCAACAGAAGGCAATGGGACAGTAGCCTAACTGTATAGGTCCTTTCCTTACTTCATAATGTTTAGTATCTGCTTAAACATAAAGGGCTTCCCAATAACTTGACTTTAAACTAGCATTACAGACATAGCAATTTTACAAGAATGAATGCTTTAATTTTCTTTAAAAACAACATCTTAATGCATCCAACATGACTTCCCCCCATAAGTAAATTATAGGTTTGTTTTCGTGCTGTGTTGTTAGGCAATATGGTATGCATTACCTGAATCCAGAGGTGGTTTAATTGTGACCTTGAGATGTTTGTCATTTCTGAGTGCTTTTAACAAGAATGAGAGACAGTACTTAATCGGATGGATGCAGGTTCAGATGTCTTTCTTTCAGTCAGCAGTTGAGGAAAAGTGCACTAGTCAAGTGAACAATTTTCTGTATCCATTTTGTGGCAAATTATCATGATTATTGTGTGTTCTGTAGCTTTTGAGCGATATCTTCTGCTAACACCTTAGAGTAGTTTTCATGGCTGAGAGGTAGAAATGATCTCTGCTGATAGTCCAGACAGTAAAAGTATTAGCTACCTGAAAGAAAGTAGAGGCTTAAGAATTTCAGCATGAAACCCAGCTAGATGTTTGTAGAGTGGATAGCTTTGGAATATGCGAGCATTATCTTCTTTACTTGAGGTTTTTGGGGTATTATTGTTTGAAAGAAAATTGCCTGATGAAGCATCAGCATAAGGAATAAGGTTTGGATTTCAGGGAACATAGGTAGATATATTTCTTAATAATCAGAAATTACTGAGCTGGTGACTACTACCTGACTATTGGTGACAGTTGAGTTGTTCGGACCAGGATACACATGACTGAGTTGAACTGAGTGGCAGGGGTAAGGGTGGGAATATTCCAGGACGTTCAGAGGTCTTCTATGCTTATTGTCAAGCGTGCTTTCTTCTCACTCCTTCCCTTTGCAAAAGTTTTTCCAGTAATGAAGTATGGGAGTTCACATATAAAAATGAAAATTAGATTGTTAAGTAGTGTTCTTCATTTGTTTAGAATTTTTCTTTTTTTATCTGGGTAAAAATGACTGAATTTGATAGGTTTTCATTTTTCTTTTAGGCTCAATTTATGAACCTCTTAAAAGCATTAATCTTCCAAGACCTGATAATGAAACTCTGTGGAATAAATTGGATCATTATTACAGAATTGGTAAGCAAAATCTGAGGAAAACAAGTCCTTAGGTAGCTATGATTACTATTTACTCTGTGCTAGTTACATTGTGTACATTACATAGATGATATTGTTTTATCATTTGGATATTGGTGGTTTCAGCACTTAGGCAGCTACATATTCCAATCATGCATAATACTAGGACTATAAAAGGAATCTGGCAGATCATATCTGGCCCTTGAATAATTTTAAAATGTCACCATTATCTTCTCTGTGCGTGTGTGTATTTTTTAAATTTTTATTTTTTTGAGACAATGTCTCACTTTGTCACCCAGGCTGGAGAGCAGTGGCACGATTATAGCTCACTGTAACCTTGAACTCCTGGGCTCAGGTGATCCTCCTGCCGCAGCCTTCCAAATAGCTAGGATTACAGGCACACGCCACTACACTCAGCTATTTTTTTATTTTTTGTAGAGACAGGATCTCACTCTAGTGCCCAGCTTGGTCTTGAACTCCTGGCATCAAGCGATCTTCTTGCCTTGGCCTCCCAAAGTGCTGGGATTACAGGCATGAACCACCACACCTGGCCACTTCTGTGTTTTTTGAACCTTCCTAAACATTACCAGTTTTGAAATTTTGAGGATGTTTTTTGATTAATACACAAGTATTTCACGTAAGTATTAACTTGCTCGTTTACCTGTATACAGTTCCCAGGTAGTGCTGGACCTTTTGTGTCTGTTTCTAATTCATTGAGCTGCAAGAAGTAATCTCAGGTTATCATTATTGTTATCATATCCCGACTTTTTGTTTGTTTTGTGTTTCCAGGCTCAGCCTGGCAAATTTTGTTTTACAATGTGAGTAAGCAACTTCGAGATGTCTGTTTATGGGACTCCTCTTTGTTCATCAGAACGAATATTGGAATGCTTATTAATTTTTTTGTCAGTTTTTTTTCCTGTGCCATTTGCTTATCCTAGGGTGGCAAATACCATAAAATCTGATTTGTCTCTCCCTAAGATATCGATTTTTTGTCTATTGCAACCTCATGTAAAACTTCAACTTATTTTGGTTAAGATTCTAGCATATGTTCTTATGTTGCCCTTTTTATTATCTTTGTAGCAATAATTAAAGAGAACTAACTACATTTTTAAAAGAAATGTCAATTGCTTATTTTGGACGATGAAGACCAATTTTTTATACTGAGAATAATAAATAGTCTGGTATTCTGAAGGAAATGATCATGATAAGATTATTTTAGTCTGAGAAAAAGAAATAGAAATCTTAATTCTTTAATCTCTGTGAAGGACCAGAGTGTTTTATACTTTTGAAAAACTGTTCTAAAAAGTAGTCAGCATATGCCAGTCTAGATTAGATTAATTTAATGTACTTTGTGAAAAAGCATTACTCATCCATTTATAGTTAGACAGGAATAAAATAGCTTTTAGGAAATATAGTTTTAGTGTGTTCGTTTACCTATTTTAGCACTCTTTTCATAGATAATAATGTAATAAAAAATAAGATAATAAAACAATATTTGGCTTTTATCAAGTAAAATGTTCACAATTTACTTGCTATTGTTTTTGTGTTATATGAAAATGGGATTCAGTTTGAAATGTTAAACATATCCCTAACATGTACAATATTATAAATGTATAAATATTATAAAATGAATACTGTACATTCCTCTGAAAACCAGGCACAAATTAGTCACCAGTGAAATGCAGAATTTTGGCCTGTTCTATGATCTATCCTCATCCTTCCTAAGCTGTATAATTTACTTTACTTATAGCAGTTGAGTTGACTTTGTGATTTAGCAACTGTACTCTTTGTTGTACATTTGCTTTAAGTTTCCCTATTGAACTCATTTTTTAAAATTATTATGCTCAGCTTTTTGGTTGATCCTTCCCCCCCCCACCTGATGTTGTCCTACTAAGACCTGTAACATGTGTTGACATTAACTAGGAGGTGCTAATGTCTTTTTAAGTCCTAATTAGTCCCTTCCTGAAAACTGGAAAAACTCCTTCCTACAGGGATGGATTTCCACTTAGGCTGGAGTGACATGAAGTTATTTCCCTGTCTTGAAAAGTTTATTACTATAGCTAAGTTCAGAAACATTATTTTCAGAAGTGGGGTGAGGAAACCAAAGAGGACTGAGACGTTCTGCCCCAGGCAGGCGGCTAGCTGTGTGATTGCTCTCTGTCTCGTCTTCATTTGCAGCCAAGTCAACATTGCTCCTGTACCAAAGCCCAACCACAGGTCTCTTTCCCACTAGAACCTGCGGCGGGGATCAGAAGGCCAAGATCCAGGACAGCTTATACTGCGCTGCTGGGGCCTGGGCTTTGGCTCTTGCGTACAGGTGAGCTGGTGTGTGTTCTCCTGGTTCACCCCAAGTCTAGGTCATAGGGTTTTGGGGGACCAAGACAAACCGAGAAGCTGTCTTTCAGCTCTGCTGCTGACTTACTGTGTGACCTGCGACTGCTCATATCCCTTTTTAGGCCTCTAAACCTTTTCATTTTCTAAGGACTACATGAGAACAGTTCTAACATTTTATGACTTTGTGACCAAAATTTTTTGTCTCTTAAGTTTCTAAATCAGCATTAATCTTTGATAGAGTTAACTACCTACCCATTCTCATTGAGTTGATTGGTTTCAATCATAGAGGGAATTGATGGTGATTGAATTTTGCTGATGATAAAATTAAAGTCCAGAGTACTTAACAGGTTTGTTCAAAATTATACAACTAGTTAATGACAGAGCCAGGACCAGGACTCCTTTTTTTTTTTTTTCCAGTTCATTGGTTTTCCCATTGTTCTTCATTGAGGTATTGGTTATTAAATTTGGTTGTAAGTCAAATAATTATTTTATAAAGTAAAAAAAAAATTTTTCACAATACAAAATTTCTCTTCACTTAATTTATTTCTTTATACATAGAAAGTACCCAATGTGAATCCTGACGCATAGTCAGTAGTAACACATTTTAACCATATTTAAAATTTTTAAGATTTAGTTTTTGAATATTAACTTTCTGAAAGTGACCTGTGTATTTCTGATTTAAAAATTGTGTCTTCCACATGAACATGATTCGTCTGTTTTAATTCACTGATGTGTTGAATTTTAAAATGAAAATCAAATACTGAGATAATTCGAAGTGGTCATCTTTAGCACTCTTGAGTGATAATGTCACTAAAAGCATTTCCTTACTTACATATTCTATGTAAGTCCAATATAGCTTTATTAAATGTCAAACTGATACTGATTTTAGGAGGAGAGTTAACATCGATAACACCTTAACCAACTTGTTAAGCCAGTTATGGACAGACTGACATTAGTTGCCCCTCCTGATTTGACGTAATGGGAAGTACACTTCACCTGTGCTGACATTTTGCCAAAATATCTAACTTGAGTCTACACATGAATAAACAATCAGACAAAGCTACATTATGGCTTATTATAAGACAACTTGCCTGGACTCTTTAAAAATGTAGGTATCATAGAAGATTAGAAATTAAGTATGGAAATGGCTAGATAAGAGAGACTAAAGAAATGTGGCAGCCAGATGCAATACATAATTCTTAATTGATCATGCATTAAAAAACACTATAAAGTACATTTTGGGGATAATTTGATAAATTTGAGTCTAGACTATATATTAGATAATATAGTACCAGTATTAAATTCTGTAGGTGTAATAATGATATTATGGTTATATAGAAGAATCTCCTTGTTTTTTAGAGATATTTCTGAAATGTGTAGCAGTAAAGGATCATGATGTTTGTAGCTTACTTTTATTGATTGATTTATGTTGCTTCGTGAATTAATATAAATGTGTTTGCAGACAGGATTTGTCTCAGGAGTTTTGCAGAGCTTTGCCCTGAAGGAATATGTGAACGTGTTTAGTTTGCATTTCAAATACTGTTGCACTCGGGAGGGCGTCTCTGAAAGACAGTAGCGGCTGTATCCCACAAGGCTCTGCATTTCTCAGACCTAAAGGTTTGGATTTGCTTTGTAAAGCAAAACGAATCTGTTAAAAACTGCAGGATGAGAGCTGATGAACGAGTGCCCGCCCCGAACAGACAGCCACCCTGGCTATCAGCAGTTAAGGGGCAATTCCTGCTTAAACTCTGGACGACCTGTCTCCACTCACAGTAACCTGATAAAGAAAATATGGAGCCAATGTATCTCTGTTTAACCCCTCTGTTAAGTGATAAATTTACCTTAGAACTTAGAAGTTAATCTTTGAAAGATTTTATAACCATTTGTTCACGTAGATAGAATTAGTTAAGAGATCTGTAAAAGACTTTTGAAAATCTGTTAACCGAAGAGGAACTACCTGCTGTTATGTAAATCTGTTACCTCTGACAACTAATCACTGTTCCCTATAAGTGACCATGTAAGATTTTATTCGGTGCCTTTTTTTGGAGATAGACAGAGAATCCGAGGCCCCCTGAGCTCCTGCTTTGCCTATAATCTTTATAAATTTATAAAACTATAACTTTGTGTATTCTTTTATTTCCATTATTTTCCATTTTTCTATTATTTTCTTATCCCTTGCAACTCTACCAAAGGGACCCAGTTTTTTGCAGGGAGATTGATTGATTGATTGAGACACAGTCTCACTCTGTTGCCCAGGCTAGAGTGCCCTGGCATTAGCCTAGCTCACAGCAACCTCGAACTCCTGGGGTCAAGCAATCCTACTGCCTCGGCCTCCCAGTGTGCTAGGATTACAGGCGTGAGTCACCTCGCCCGGCCTGTAGCTTACTTTTAAACAGTGAAGAAAAAACTTAGAGAATGCAAGCTAATGTTAACAATTGGTGAATCTAGGTGAAGAGTAAAAGGTTTATTCATTGTAGCATCTTTTTAGCTTTTTTGTAGATTTGAAATTTTTCTAAATAAAATGATGATGGAAATTTGCTTTAACAAATACAGATGTACTGGTGACAAGCATATGAGCAAAAGTCAGACATTAACCTTTTCCCAAAAGGCTGCAAACATCTGATAGAGACTTTACAGTCCTTACTTTATTGGGCACACTACCTATGTAGAATTTGCCTCCGTTAAGACGCTTCTGACTTCAGGAGGGGAAGTACTGATGTATAGATCACATTTATGCTAGTTTTACTGCAATGCCTGCATGAGAAAGAAGGGATGATGTGCTAATGATGAATAACTTATTTTTTACATTAACCATTTTGTGTCAAAATCATAATCATTCTTGGGGGGGCAAGGGCAACACATGTAACCTAAACATCTGTACCCCCATAATATGCTGAAATAAAAAAAAAATCATAATCATTCTTTCCAGTAGTGAGTGTTGTATGAGATATATGATTAAAGCAGGAGGTAATTGTGGTAGTATACTTTTTAAGGAGACAGGTGATAGTTTCTATTAAGTGAGAATAATTACCAGATATTTTAGTTAAGATTAAGTGAAACAATGAATAAGTCCCTTTTATTTTTCAGTAGTAAGTAACTCTCATCCATCTTTTGAAAGTTACTGAACTATAGTGAAGAGCAACTTATGGACAGAAAGAACATCTTAACCTAGTTTAATAGTTAGATTTTAGCTGTTCTTTATTTTTAAAAGTGATGTAAACTATGATCAATTGATTTCAAATGAAGGCCTGAGAATATAAACTTTTATGCCAAAATACATCATGTACCCTCCTGGATGTGTGTTTAATTGAAGGCATCCTTGACTGTGACTAGAGTGCCGGCCCCGGCTATGTTAAACACATGGTAGAGCAAAGAAGGCAGGTGCCTGCCTTAACCTGTGGTTCCCTAAATGCAAGTGACCGTTGTATAATCTAAGGAGACAGGCAATAAAAATTGCCTGTACTCCGTAACAGTGAATTTAAGAAATCTGTTGGCAGATTTTTTTTCCAATGTAGAAATATCCTTTAAAGTTTTAGCCAACTCATTGTAGAAAATATTGTATACTATTTTTAAAGCATTTGGCTTACTTCCTTAAAAGAAGGAGAAGGAAAAATACACACAAGTTGCATCATAGGATTTTTTTTTACTGCTACATTTCTACTTCCTGCTGGGAAAATGGAGTTTCACTGTGACCAAGTTAGTAGACATCACCAGAACACAGGATTAGCCAGATAGTTAAATACTTAATTATCAAAAGCTCTGCTTCCTTTTCAAATGCATTTCCAATTTGTTTCATGAGTTATCTTTCCCACACAGGCGCATCGATGATGACAAGGGAAGAACCCATGAGCTGGAGCACTCGGCCGTAAAGTGCATGAGAGGAATTCTCTACTGCTATATGCGGCAAGCTGATAAGGTAAAACACTGTGGTGTGGACGGGAATTTTCACATCATTCTGAAGGATGAATTTAACCAGTACAGCAATAGCATCTTCTGGAAATGTACTTTAAAAAGGTAAAGCCACATCCTAGGGCAGTCTAGATAGGTGAAAATAGCCTCTGCCTTCCTAGCCCAGGGTTTTGAAATTCTGAAATTGAAGGAATAACTTAAGCAAGAGGTGATTGAGAATTGTTATTTAAACTTGGATTTGTTTGTGTTTCGTACCTGGTGTTTGCTTGATAAAGACTCAGTTTCTCAGAAACCTCACAAATATCCCTAATCGTAACCAATATTATATTACATAAAGAAAATACTTGTCAAAATTACTTTTGGACATGTGAATTGCTCTGGCTCAGGGGAACTTTAATTTAAAAATATAATACTTCATTCATTTGCATACAAAGAAGCTAAGCTTTACAGGGTTATATGGAAATTAATGAAAATAATATATATAAGATTTTTAAAACTATAAAACTCTATACAAATATAATGTGCAATTCCTTCTACTTACCTACATCTCTGTGTTCCCAGGTCCTAATATAGTAAGTGTCCACATGTACACATCAGTGTGTCCCTAAGACCACCCCAGGTTTGGTGATTCACTGGGAGGACTCACATGACTCAGCATGTAGTCCTAGTCATAGTTTGTTGCGGTAAAGGAGACAGAGCCATCTTCAGCAAAGGGAAAAAAACGCATGAAGAATAAGATGGCGGAAACCAAGTGCCAACTTCCGAGAGTCTTTTCCCAGTGAGGTCACAGAAATGCACTTAATTTCCCCAGCAACTAATTATGATCACACTTATAAAATGTCTACCAGGGAAGCTCATTAGAAGCTCAAGGTTTTTATTGCCCTAGGTTTTTATTGGTGGCTGGTCATATAGATACCCTCTGTCTAGCACTTCCCAAAATTCCAGACTTCCAAAGGGAAACCAATTGTTTGGTATAAGCCACATTGTTTATTTAATCAGTTCGGCATAGTGAGCCACTCTTATGAGGGAGTGGTGGAAACTTCCCCCAAATCCAAGTTTCTACTTACCAGCCAAGGGCTGACCTTACAAGCAGTTTTTTCTAAGGTTAGCCATCTCAGGCCTACTATATTAACTCTTTTGTGGACAATCAGCATAAACTAATGCACTGGTTTCTAGTCTGTTACCAGCTGTGTGATGTTGGACAAATTATTTAATTTCCATGTGCCTCAATTTTTTCCATCTGTGAAATTTGAGTAGTCATAGAACCTCCCTCGTAGGGCTCTTGTGAGGACTGAGAAATAATACACAGAAACAGCTAGCACAGGGGCTGGTACCAGGTGAGCATACAGTAAATATTTGTTGTTGTTACCGTTAGTATTATTCCCTCCTATCTAGACCATGTGCTTCAGATATGTTTCCTACTTCCACATTTTAGCAAAGATGCACACCAGTAACTATGTGGGCAATTTTGATCACTTAATATTTTGTATTTTTTTATACGACTGTAAGTTTTGATTTATGCTTGAAAAGAATTTAAAAAATATGACAGCAAATCTTCTCCTTAAGACCTGTATTTGAAGTCAGAACTTTTAAAAAAAATCATTTATATTCTGCCACCAGAATATAATAACAAGAAAATACTAGTTGGCAGAAAAAGTAAATTTATTTATAAGCTAATAATAGAGATGTATGAAAAACCTGTAATTTATCTACTAAGGTTTAACTTTGCAGGTCATCATTGTAAAGGTTTTTTCAGATGCTTGAAATAAAATAGTAGGTCATAGATTGACATACTGGAATTAAAATAGTATGTCATGTTATATTGATGAAATCATGATTAATTTTTTCCTAAGTGTGAGATGTTACTGTTTATTTCACATATATCATTTCATGAATGCCTAATGTCTTTATGAATTCAGCTTTTCTCTCCAGGAAACATGGGGAGAACTATGAATTTCATGAGTTTGCTAAACAAGCTGACAGACTTAAATTAGAATTGTTTATCAGAAGGAAGGCAATGATGTAATATAATAACTTAAGGTTTTTTCTTTGTGGCATGATTAATTGTTAATGGCCTTTTCTAAGTATAATTATATTTTCTTTTAAATACAGTTTGAGTGTGACATAAGCTGTCTTAAATTCCTTAAATTACAAATGACTAGCATGTCTTTCCTTGTATAGCCATGATGGTAGACCATTAAAATAAATGTGAGTTGTAAGAATGTGTGGATCACATTGAGTATTCATGCATACCAGAAAATGCTGGATTTCGATATTCTTATGAGTGAAAGATGCTTTATAAATGTTAAAACATTTTCATTGTTATAATCTTTCTTGATCCCTATAACCTTTTAGAGTAGGAAAGGAAACTATTAGTATAAGCCACATTTAAGTGTAAGGAGCTGACTCAGGGCGCTGGAACCATACACCCAGCCAGTGCCTCCCATCACACAGTCACGTCTTACTGTTGCTCACCACTCTCTTCCTCCAGTCCTGGCCATTTTCTTTATGGTAGTGCAGCAGTCGAGGATACAAACGTATTTTAAAATGTGGCACAGTTATCTTTTGGCCTTTCCTTAAAACTTAAGCGAAGCACATTGTAGTGTTCATTTGCTGTTTGACCTTCTTTGTCTTCTGAAATACAATCATGACATAAAAAGTCTAAGTCTTCTCCACTTTTGTTGATTTCTCATTATGAAAGATGCTTCCTGACATATTTTCTAAAAATACTAGCTAAAAGAAATATTTTAAATTTATTATGAATTTCAGTGAATAGAGTTGTCCTTGATGTGCAGAACAAAGCAATAAATATGATTATTGCATTTTACTCTCTTGACACTTAATGCCTGCTTATTAACATCAAATATATTTTACCTCTAAATGTTCACATACCTATTCTCTCATTTACTTTCTTTTCTAATACTCCTTAAGGAGAAGCATTCATACTTTTTCAAAGTTGATTCATTCTGCAATAGTAGGAGGGCAGAGATTTGCTTTGTAATAGGCTGTACATGTTGCTGTGCCTAATTATCTACTGAAAAATTATTTAAAATGCTAAGTAGTTTCTAATTAATAAGAAGTCATTAAGATTTTATAAAATTTATTCTTCCAGGATTCCCTTATAAGATGACTCTTTTCCCTTTAAGTGGATATTTTAAGACTATAAATTAAGAATGGATGACAAAATACTCAATTATCTTTTCCCAAATGAGGTTTATTTACAATTTTTTTGGGAAAAATCTAAGTAAAATGGTAGTGGAAAAAACATTATTCTAGATTTATTTTAGTCTAGAAAGTTTTTCTTTAGTCATTATTTTTACTTGCCAGATACCAGATATCGTATAAAATACTAATTAATGTCCTCATATTTTTTGGCTACTTTCAAGAGAACTTTTTATTTATAATCTACATACAGCACATGCTCCATTAATCTTCAAAGCTTATAGAGTTTAGACTTTATTTTTTTCTGAAATTTTAAAATTACTTGTCTTTTAACAGCTTTAAAACTCAAAGTATAGTTATATAATTCCCCATTTGAGCATCTTTAATCATTTGGTAGTTGCTTTCCTCCTGACACAGTGATTGAATATAAATTCTCCTGCTGGGTTCTTGCATGTCTTGAAGACAAATGACAAAAACCACTCTGTCAACTGCAGCAGTCACTTTATTAAATTGATAAAACCTTATCCTTTTAGATCTGTATCAAGTGGGAAAATGTGTTTTGTATCAACTTAGCCATAGTTTTTGTATAGGAGCCCAGAAGAATGTTCAGGACTTTGCAATAATAATCATGGCAGTGTGAAAGGAGTAGGGACCACATAAATTTCTATTTGTGTAGTTTCAGGCTATTGCCAGCAGTCTCAGATACTGAGAAGGGATAACCACCTTCTGTGAGTTAACACTGGATGCCTTGGTCACGTTGTAAATAGAGAATATATGTCCCTTACTGTACCTCCATTCACTTGGTCCTGGTGACCTACTGCAAGGTCCTGACTTTCATTTGTCGATCAGGCACTTCAGTCATAAGGAGGGCTGTTTTTGTTTGTGCAGGGCCTTTGGAGATGGTAAAAGTTTATCAGCTCTCTAGAAGAGAATTGTCCTGCAGAACTTTCTGTGATGATAGAAATGTTCTATATTATTATTGAGCAATACAGTAGCCACTAGTCACGTGTGCCTATTGTATACTTGAAATATGGCCACTGTGACTGAGGAGCTAAATTTTTAATTTTATTTCATTTTAATTAATTTTAATTTAATTTAATTAGGCACATGTAGCTGGTAGGTACCATATTGGACAGAGAAGCTTCTAGAAACTGACAAGGTGGTGAGAGTCTAAAAGAAAACTTTCTCTACTCCCAGCACTTCTGACACCAAACACGTAGCTTTTCTACACCAGCAGGTCTCCGATTTGAGACATCAACTTGCTGTTCTACAATTTAGTGTAATCCTACCAGTAACAACCTGAGGTTAACACAGATCCCACAGGTTAAGGGCTGAGTCCCACAAGAGTACCCCCACTTCAGATACCAGTTTTAAATAGTGGGTCCCCAGGTTACCCACACTTCTGTCTGGAAAAATTGGGGATTCCCATGATCCCTTCTTCAGGTTCAATAATTTGTTATAACAGCTCAGAACTCACTGAAGCACTTTGCTTGCCATTGCCAGTTTGTTATAAAGGAGATCTTAAAGGATACAGATAACAGCCAGATGACATATGGCGATGTCCAGAAGGGTCTCAAGCACAGGGATGTCTGTCCCTGTGGAGTTTGGAGTGCACCACCCTCCTGGCATGTGGATGTGTTCTTCACCACAGAACTCTTCAAACTGCATCATTTAAGGTTTTATAGAGGTTGAATTATGTAGGCAGATTGATTAAATCATTGGCTACTGGTGATTGGCTTAATCTCCAGCCACTCTCCCTTTCTCCCCCTCCCCCGAGGTGAGGAGGAAGGTGTGCGGGTGGGAGTGCTAAAAGTTCCAGCCCTTTAATCACTTGGTTGGTTCCTCTGGCCACTAGCCTCCCACCTTGAAGCTACCTAGGGGCCTATGGAGAGCCACGCCATTAGCATACACTCAGGCATGGTTGAAAGGGACTTACTATAAACACAAAAGACACTCTTTTCACCCCTGTTGCTTAGGAAATTCCAAGGGTTCTAGGAGCTCAGTACCAGGAACTGGGGAGTAAGACCAAATTACGTATTTCACAGTAGCACAGGGATATACAGACAGCTAATAAAAGTACAAGACAGGAGAAATAACTGAGGGATAATCACCCTGATGTGGAAGGCCAGAGTTCAGAAGGGACTTTACAAAAGAAGGTTTTTTTTTTTTGAGATAGGATTTTAAGGATGAGAAGAATTTTAAGAGATGGAGAAGAGAACATGATTCCATATGGTTTCTTAGGCATGTGAAAGGTCACAGCCACCGAGATATTATCATTACTTACATCTCTTCAAAGGGGAGGAAAATCATTGCCTTTGCATAGAGCTGTATATGATTCTATTCTTTTTTTGGTTCTTATTTATCTCATAAGATTAGCACAGTGCTTGGCATATAATTGGCATCAGTAATGTTTGCCAATTTGAATTGAATAGGCCCCAAAGAAGCGTGGGAACTTCGTTGTCCTTGGAGTTTGTAGGATCATTTAGTGTTTATTTAGTATTCTAAAATGATTAAATTTTATGTCTAATTAATAGATAACAGTGTGACCTATGTTCTCTTAGAATTGGCGCCTTATTAAGTAGTCAGAGTACGGTATATATGGAAAGAGAAATGAAAACATGTTAACAGAAGCATAGGTTAAAATTTGTGACCCTGAGAGAAAGAAATGGTATTTGAAGTTTGAAGATTTACTGAATTAGAATATAGCCTGAAGTACTTTTTCATTATAAGTGTCATGTAAGCATATCCAAATAATAGTACAGTGGAATACAGTCACTGAAATCCTGCCTCATAAAATAAAACAATATTTTACTCCAAGATAAAATAAGATGCAAAACTTTGCAAAATTCATTGCTACTAAATTCACATGCTCCCTGTTACACTTGAGTTGCCATGCTTGTGAAATATCAATTGACACTCATGTTAACACTGTTAAATTAGTAGTTATGAGCTTTGCGTATTTCTTAAAAAAGATGGCATTTCTGCTGCTTTGGTCAGTCCTATGCTTATATGCTTTACCTTTCTTCGTTAAAAAGGTCCGTGTAAAATAGCTTATAATCTGTAGTCTTGGATGAGTTTGTGAATTACCACCACTATTTAAATTTTATATTTGATTTTAGGTCCAGCAGTTTAAGCAGGATCCGCGCCCAACAACGTGTCTTCACTCTGTTTTCAACGTGCATACTGGAGATGAGTTGCTCTCCTATGAGGAATACGGTCATCTTCAGGTAAAAAGAGAATACAAATTTCTTCTCTTTATACTGTGTATTGTGGAAGTATTGAGACTGTTTAAAAAATGTTTTTAGAGTAGATTTCATAAATTGTTCAAAATAGAAATATAGAATCAACCCTGAAATGGAGAAGACAGTGAAATACTCATCACCAGGGCTGAATTATTGTGATCGAACATTAAATCTGACTGAATTCTCAGTCCTCAAGCAAAAAGGGCAGCTGAATGGATTATAATATTGTTTCTGCCTAGAATAAGGAGGCCTCCAGTTCTTTCAGTGACAAAAGCTTTTACTTGTTATCAAATTCAGAAGAATTTCAACACTGAGGAACTAGAGGTAAAAAAGACCATTGACAATGGTGTAGTGGCAAATCAGTTTCTGTTACGTGGCAGTTCATCTCCCAGTGTGTCAGCCTTCAATAAAGCTAAGACATGCCGTCGAAGCTAATTCCAAAGGCATTTCTGAATCCATGAATTTTGTCTTACATAATATATTAAGTGTTATACCTATGCTAAGAATACACAGGATTTTGTTTTGTTTTCATTGTTTTTCTCTCACATCTATACACTGTCTTTCGCTGGACATCCTGTTGCCTTGTTTCTAGGATGCAGATACCGTATATGCTATTATCCTTAATGGATTTTCCTCCTGCTCATCATTCGGCTCTCTATCTTTGGGCTAGAATACTTATTATTCATATATTCCTTACTAAAATAAGAGTATCTCCTCTTTATAGTCCCTCTCTCTCTAGAGATCTGAAACATCTTGCTTTAGTGTATCTCCTCCAAACACAGATGTGTAGTATCTCCATTTCTGTGGAGGAGAAACTCATGTGCTTATTTGTAAACAGTTCCTTGGAGAGTTAGCATTATGTGAGTATGTAGTTTCTTAACATTAACCTTGTAACTATAACGTAATAGGATTTTGTGTGCCTTTTGCTTTGAGAAATATGTTTGCCATCAGAAATAGGGTTTTCAGAAGATAACAGCTCTTTTTTTCTTGTATCCCAGAATTTAAGCTCAATGCCTGGCACATAGTAGGCATTAAATAAACGTTAGTCAATGTGTTATTTGGCAATCCCTTTACAACTTGCCGCTCACGTTTTCTCACAGAAGCATCCCAAAAGTCAGAGCGGAGGGTTCTTAGACATGTTCCTGTAAGTGACAGTCCACAGGAATGAAATTTCTTTGAAATCATTTTTAACAGACCGATGTCAGTGCTATAAGAAAATATTAATATTTGGATAAGCCTGTTAGTGGAGTGAAACTCTTTTCTACCATGTTTTAAGGAAGGCTACACAAAAGTTTATGTCAATCTATAAAATCTAAAGCCAGAATACTGTATCTTTCTGTGTGGCACACTTGGACCTTGACAAGACCCTGACCCCCGCTGGGCCCTAGTGCTAGGAAGTCAAGAGACATCCATGGCAGGCCTGGTTCCTGAGAGGGCCACCAGCAGTGCCAGGCCCGGGTGGCACAGGGGCTTCTTTGTCTGAGGCTTCCAGGGCACCAGTGGCCTTCTGCCCCGCTGTCCATGGCCAGTCAGTGGGGAGGATCGAGGGAGACACAAGCCACCGAGGCTCTTAGAGGGTAATAATCTTCTATATTAGAATTGTATGGGAACAAAATTACTTCTTACTTTCTCTTCCTTCTTAACTCAACATTTGCGGTTTCCTGGCTAGGTTAGAATTTTTCACTGCTTTTTTCCTACTTATTTAATAATAGTTTTATTGAGATATAAGCCACATAACATGTAATTCACCTATTTAAAGTATACAATTCAATTTTTTTTAGTATATTTACAGAGTTATGCAACCATTATCACATTAAATTTTAGAATATTTTCATCACCCCAAAAAGAAACCTTATACCCATTAGCAGTCATACTTCATTTTCCCCAAAGCCTTCCAGCCCTAGGCGACCACCGGTCTACTTTCTGTCTCTGTGGGGTTTGCCTATTCTTGACACTTCATATAAATGGAGTCATACAATCTAAGATTTTTTTTGTGACTGGCTTCTTTCATTTAGCATGTTTTCAAGGTGTATTAATCAGTGTTCTCTAGAGAGACAGCACCCAAAGGATGGATGAATGGCTAGAGACAGAGACAGAAATGGGAAGAGATTTATTGTTAGGGAAATTGGCTCACATGATTATGAAGGCCAAGAAGTCCCATGATAGGCCATCTGCAAGCTAGAGAACCAAGGATGCCGGTATTGTGGCTCAGTCCAAGTCCAAAAGCGTTAGAACCAGAGAACCATGTTGTAACTCAGTGGGAGGGTGAAAGCCCGTGACTGAGAGCCCAGGGAGCCACTGGTACAAGTCCTGGAGTCCCAAAACTAGAGAACTGGCAGTTCTGATGTTCAAGGGCAGGAGAAGAAGAGCATAACCGACTTTGGAAGAGAGAGCAAGAATTTACCTTTCCTTCGTTTTTTTGTTCGTTCTGGGTCCCCAGCTGATTGGGTGCCTGCCCACCATCCAAGTGTAGATCTTTCCCACTCAGTCCATCTACTCACATGCCAGTTTCCTCTAGAAACATCCTCACAGGTAGGTGCACCCAGAAATGATGCTTTACCAGCTATGTAGGTATCCCTTTATCCAGTCAAGTTGACACCTAAAATTAGCTATCCCGTAACGGTTGTCGACGTTGTGGTGTGTATGTTTCCTGCTTTTTTACTGAGACAATTTACATATCCCATTCAGGATTCTTTGAGAATCTTTTCTTGTTAAAGTGGATATTATTGTCTTTTGTTTTGTTTTGTTTAGATGATAAAATGTCTATTTTTAATAATAAACTAAAAGAATGCCTCATTTCTTCATAAAACTGATTTTTTCATATGTATATTTTAAATTATATGCTATAGCATTGATTAAAATTAGTATGTTCTTGCAATTGTTTACATAAATTCTGTGTTCTCTGAAAATAATAATGTTTTCAAGAGGTACTGCCTGTTGTTTATGGTGTACTGGCATAGTCTTAATGTCTTGCTTGCCAAATAACTTTTTCATTTACATACATTTGAGGTGGATTGACATTACATTGCTGCCTGTGGGCAAAACTATTCCAAAGTAGAAGTCCTTTAGACTCAGAGCTTGAAAATAAACCTTAGAAAGCAAATGATACAGAAAGAATTGCTAACAGTTCTACTTGCAGCCATTTCCCTAATCAAGTGTTACCCATCACAATAAATTTGAGGGTTTTAGAATTTTACATATAAAGCTGGGATTCTATTATGAACTAAATCCACAACTCCTTTGTTTCACAACAGGAAAGGAGATAGTTTTTACATGACACTATTAGAGCAAATGACTTGTAATTTTAGCCTTTACATTTAATTTCATAACATAATCTTTTTGATGTTTCCTTCAACCTTTTAATGTTGTTTGTTTCAGATAAATGCAGTGTCACTCTATCTCCTTTACCTTGTGGAAATGATTTCCTCAGGACTCCAGATTATCTATAACACTGATGAGGTATGATTTCCCAAATTCTTTGTTACTAAATAGCATCTCTGAGAATATCTTATTTCTTTTTTTTTAGTTTTAACAATGTATTTTTAATTTCATAAAAACGGATTATTCTTAAATTCACATAATCAGATATTGGATTTTAGATATTGAATCAAAAAGTCTTTATATCTTCAATACATTGCACTTTAAAAATGAACATAATATACAACAGATTGTAAAATTTTACTCCCATGAAGACTTTATTTCAGGTGATCTGGAATAAAAATGTGTAACTTTCAGAAAATTTTAGTAGCAATGGAAGTGAAATAACACTTGCGGATTATCTCAGAGTTATTAGGTCTCTTTTTCACATCGTTGCTTTTTGTAACTCATCCTTTTATTTATTTTTTTGTTTATAAATTGTGTATATGTATTTGCACTTTCTCCCTTATAAATGCCTTTTTTGGTGTGGAATGGGGTGGAGTGGGTACAGAGTTGCATTGAAATTAAGTACATTTCCCGATAGAATTCTTAGAAATACAAAGAAATCTTGTTAATATGTTATATACATCTTTTAGTGTTTCGTCTACCATTTGAAACTCTATAAATCATTTTTGTTTTGGGTAAGTTTCTTTAATTAAAATTCATATTGAGAAATTATAAGAGTAACTCATCCTTTTAAAAGTAGAAAGAAACTTTTATCGTATTATATTATTTATATTTGTGAACTTCAGTAGGGTTCTTCATATTTTTCAAAAGACAAATGCCATATTCTTATTTTTATTAGAAAAATTATAAAGAATTCCTATTTCAAAGGTGAGAAGCATTTCTTTTACAGTCTCTAATGCCTAAACAAACACCTGCTGACACACTTTGAAATGTGCCACAATGGAAGCAAAAAAGCTCCTATTATTGAGATAGAACATACAACGAGAACTCTGTGGAAGAGTAGGTATGCTGTACCATACTTGCTATTATTCCTCTCCTGTGATCCTTGCACGGAAGAACAATTACATCATATACTCAACACCAACGTCATCATTGGGCTGTGCTGAGGGTCCTGTGAAATAGGTATATGTAGTCCCGCCCTGTAGTAGTTTATAGTCTCATACATCCTTCTACCATGTAAGTTTATAGTCTCGTACAATAAATAAAAATGTCTAGTTAGAAGTTAAGATAGATAATGATAGTAAGAACTTAATAATACTCAATTATGGTTTCTTCTATTTGATTAATCAAAGAATTGCATGTTTTTATTTCATCCAAATAGTTCTTAGTTTTTATAATATTGTGAAATAGTGGTATTCAAGCATTTTGGATGGAGGATGAGCTGGGAAACTCCTATTTCAGACTAACCTTAAGCAGCATGCTAGAATGTCAAACAAATAAAAGAGGCATGACTGATTAAGGAGAGGAGAGAGGGCTTCTGGAACCAGTCCATTTAGCTTCTCATTTTTTTCTATCCATCAAAACTCCAAAATACTGGAAGAAGTGTCCCAGGTCCCAGTGGAACACGGTATGATAACCATTTACAATAAGTGGTACTAACTTTGTTGATTGCAAGTGATTTCACTGTAATGTCACTTGAAGTAAAATGGTAGTGGTGAGATTGCTTGGTTAGTGATGGCTTTGTTTTGTTTGGTATTTTGTTTTTAATTTTTAAGACTTTGTTTTGTTTTTATAATAGCTAGCATAATTTATTTTAAATCTTTATTCTTCAGCTGCAATTTTTAATAAATATATTGCTTTAACCTTTCCATTATGTTTTATATGGCTTTTGTATACTTAAGCTATTTTTGATATTGCCTTCCTTTTTTTCCTTCTTATATTTATGATTTTTTCTTAGCCTTATAGTTTTTATTTGGCCAACATCAATAGCCTTCAACATGTGTACTTAAAAAGTGTCATAGCTGCTCTCCATTTTCTTCCTTGAGACTTTCTGTGTGTCAGGGATCACGTGGAAAGGCAGTAAATGGGCCTACGTAGAGTCTTTCAACGAATGAAGCTCCTTTTATCTAGAAATTTCAGAGAATTTAATTCTTCGAAAGGTGATGTGACTTGGAACCATTTTCTTTTGTAACTATACCTTAGAACATGGATTGACAAGTTCATAACTCCATCTCTTCTTCAGTGTCTGGTTTCATTCACATCTGAAGGCAGTCCAAGGACCTGGGAAGACAACAGGGCTACCACTCATTTCCTTCTCTTTTTACTGTCAAATTTTAAGTTTGTCATAATCTTTATTTTTCTTAGGATTGAAGAATGCAATGTATGGAGATACACATATGTATGGCACACATACACATCTGTGTATAATATATATATACTACATTGTACTTTTGGTTTGTTTATGGGCCTTCCTTTTGTTGCCCATCATCATCTCTTTACTGATTATCTTCTTTTTATAAACTTTGTATTCATACTGAAGTCCTTTAAAGTGAGGGCCATTGTCTTAAGAGTCATATGTGCCCTTCCTAAGGTGCTGTGAATACACCGAGTGCCCGTGTCTGTGGTGATGAGCTTTGCTGGGGATCATATTCCCTAAGGGCAGGGACAATAGTGTATGCTAATTTTCTACCGTCTTTTATTGCTTACACAGAAGTAGCATATTTTCTGGGTACTCAGTCTTTATTAGTGTGTATAAAAGTCTTGCTGTGCACATTTATTTATACATTGAGTTTTTATTACAAATAAGAACTGTAAAAGAGGCGAAGTTCTGTAGTTCTGCCTAGCACTGTCATTTGCTTTCTTTTATCTGGAGAGAAACCATCATGTACGTTAAACTTATATGTAAATATAAATTACACCTAAGTCCATCCTTCTGTCTGCTAATGGAGAAAATCATTTACGTGTGTTGGAACAGGGCAAAGTAATGAACTGCTTCGTGCTGTTCCATGTCTCATTCCAGGACAATAAATTTTCTAAAATTAAATTAATAGAAACAAGAAAGAAATCATTTAGAAATGGGTCCAGAGAAACTTACTTTATTTAAAATCAAAGTATCCCCCCCAATTTGTATAACAATGAGATTTTGTTTTGCATTTAAGATAATTTTTCCTTGCTTTTTATGAAAAAGCTGCATTACATGAAAAGACTCATATTTCTTTCATAAAGAAGGAATTTTCTAGACTCTGGTGATCCTATAACTGTAAATCTTAAAGAATACTTTGAAAGCAAAAATTGATAAGGTTAAAATTTTGTCTTCTCTTACATTTTGGACTTGCTTTATTTTTCATTAAGGTATTAAAACCTGTTGATTATATACCTCCATGTTAAGTTCTGTCAGCTAAATCGTTATACACTGAAGTGGAGAAGCTATCTGCATGGGCTCTAACGTGTCTTCTCCAGAGTCATGCGGTTACATGACTCCAGTTCTGGTGCCTTTTAATGATGGGTTATGAGTTACAGTGTCATGTCATTTGAGAAAAACAGCAACCTCAGATATTCTTCTTACAACTTGAAATTTAAGTGGAAATAAGCATGAATTGGGAATAACACTTGGGATAGTCAGTAGGGCCAGTTGTATTGACAGAAGTTTGTCAAATGCTCCTGCATGCTCCAGTTCTCTTAGGCAAATGTGCTTAAGTGTTTTGTCCATGGAGGAAAATTTAGAGCATGTGTAGGTTGCAAGCCTTATGATGAAAATACTACACAAAACTGTAGGTGCTTGTTTGACGTGAGACCTGCGGAAGTTCTCTTTACCGATTGTGTCTCATCTGTCATTTACTTTTTATTTTGCAAAGATATTTTCTACTATCTGACCTAGAATCCCTTTTCAAGTGTACCGTCATTCAGACTGGATGACACATGGAATTTCTTTCTTATTATATTAGCTACTTATTGCTGTGTAACAAATTACCTTGGAATTTAGTGGCTTAAAGATTAAACATTTATTAGTTTTTAGTCTGTGCATCAGGAATTTTGACAGCGGCTACCTTGCATGGTGCTGACTTGAGGCCTCTCATGAGTGTCAGCTGGGCCTACATCATCTGAAGGCTTTACTGAGGCTGCAAGACCTGCTTCTAAGATGGCTCTGTCTGTGACTGTTGGCAGGAGGCTTCAGTTTCCCCCTGGCTGTTAGCAAGAGGCCTCTCCGTGGAGCAGCTTTCAGTGTCCTCACAGCGTGGCAGACGGCTGCCTCCACAGCAGGTGATCCCGGAGAGCCAGGTGGAAGTATTGTCTTTCATGAACTAGCCTCACATCACACTTCATTACTTTACAGTGTGCTGTCTGTCACACAAGTCAGCCCTATTCAGTGAAGGAGGGACTTACACACTAGCAGTTAGGTAGAGTTGGAAGCCAGCTTACTGTATGTAGCATATTGGTAGTTCCTCGTTGAACTTTGTTAGAGAGATTTTTTAAGATGTGATTTTCTCCTCTCTATATTGAGACTTTTATTTTAAAGATAGACATTTTATTTATCCTAGTAGTATTTACTGAATTTTGACTTTTGATTTGTGTGCATGTTTTATCTTAAATTTATTAGCAATTTTTTGGTTTCCATTTATTATATGGATACTTTTGTGTTATAGACTCTACCTTGTGGTATGAAGTGGTTATCAGGCTGAGCTTGAGGGATTTCTGTCTTTTAAAAGTCGGAACAAATCTCTTCTATATGTAATTTTAGAGATGTTATAAGGTATCCTTAACTCTCACTTGCCAGCAATTTACACAGAAAAAAATGAATAAGTTGCTCAAAACTATTCACAGATGTTTTTCTCTAAAAATAGAAAGATATCATTGTCCCTGTTTCCAAGATTATATGTAGCAATAATGACAATAATGGCTAACATTTATATAGCACTGATGATGTACTGTTATTGTTCAAAGTGCTTTGCATATATATAAACTCATTTAATCTTTATAGCAACACTAACAGGTAGGTACAGTTATCTTTATTTTACATATGACCAAAGTAATGCAGAGAGCCAATAAGTGACTTATTCGTAGTCATATATGTATAGTCAGTGGCTGGGCTGGGATTTAAACCAAATAGTCAGACTCAAGAGTCTGTTCTCTACACTGATGGTGAGTGTTATATCTTTGTTTAACCTGTGCAGATATGGGTGACACATTTGTCACATGATGTATTCAAGCCATGAAGGCAGCCAAGGAGACTTAAGGTTTAGAGAGTTATTGATGATAGATGCCTGCATTCATTCATGCCTCCTTTCATAAATTGTGCAATTGTTTGATAAATTATTTATTGAGTTTCTACAATAGTCCAAACAGTGAGAGTGTAGGAATGAAAAGAGAGATTTTTGTCTTTAACATCATGAAGTCCACATTGTTGTGGGGAAAACAGAGAATGGGTTGTCTTTTCATTTTCCTAATGGTGTCCTTTGAAGTACAAAGTTTTTTTATTTTGATGACGTCCCATATATCTAATTTTTCTTTTGTTGCTTGTGCTTTAGGTGTCAAGATCTTTTTTAATTTCCTCCAATGAGATTTTGTAGTTTTTAATATCTGTCTTTCATTCTTTTTAAAATTTATTTCTGAATATTTTATTTTGTATGCTATTGTAAATGGAGCTTCTTAATTTCATTGTCAGCTTGTTTATTGCTAGTATATAGAAATTCACTTGATATTTGTATGTTGATCTTGTGTTCTGCAACCTTGCTGAACTTGTATGTAAGTTTTAATAATTTTTATGAATTCCTTAGGTTTTCTGTGTAGAATATTGTATCTTTTGCAAATAGTGGCAGTTTACTTCTTCATTTCCAATGTGGATTGCTTTTAAATGTTTCACTTACCTAATTTCCCCGATTACACTCTCCAATACAGTGTTTAATGTAAGTGATGAAAGTGGACATCCTTGTCTTCTTCCTGACATTAGGGGGAAACCTTTTAATTTTTTACCATTAAATATGATGTTACTTGTGGATTTTTTGTAGATGCCCTTCATCAGGTTGAGAAAATTCCCTTTTATTCCTAGTTTCTTGACTGCTTCTAAATACTTTTTCTATATCTGCTGAGATGATCATATGGTTTTTATTTGTTATTCTAGTGATACATAGTATTTCATTGACTGATTTTCTAATTTTGAATGAACTTAAAATATTTGGAATAAATAATAATTTATTGTCATGATGTATGTTCCTTTTTTTTTTTTTTTTTTTGAAACAGAGTCTCTCTGTGTTGCCCGGGCTAGAGTGCCGTGGCGTCAGCCTAGCTCACAGCAACCTCAAACTCCTGGGCTCAAGCGATCCTACTGCCTCAGCCTCCCGAGTAGCTGGGACTACAGGCATGCACCACCATGCCTGGCTAATTTTTTCTATATATTTTTAGTTGTCCGATTAATTTCTTTCTATTTTTTTTTTTTTTTTTTGGTAGAGACCGGGTCTCGCTCTTGCTCAGGCTGATTTCGAACTCCTGAGCTCAAACAATCCGCCCGCCTCTGCCTCCTAGAGTGCTAGGATTATAGGCGTGAGCCACCGCGCCCGGCCTGATC